>JNHV02000081.1:0-45034 GCA_001691785.3 Amanita brunnescens Koide BX004 | reverse complement strand
CTTCAGCAATGGCAGCAATTTGACTGTTGCGGATCAGGAGATCAAAGTGCTGGATTTCCATCAATCTAGCATAGCCTACGATATTTAACGAGGTTGACACTCACAGAGCTCGGCAAAACATCTGCACCCATCCACAGTAAAGCAGAACGGCCCAACACGATGCACGGGTGTTGGTGTACGTCCAAAACGTCAAAGACATCGTCGAGATAGCCATGGTCTGCCATAAAAAGATGAGAGGCGTATTACTCCAATGCAACGCCGCCTATCTTGCGCGTTGCTCCCACCACTGAGCCCAGTGACGCTCGCTCATTGCAAGTATATATACGCCTGACTTCCACTTCCAACAACCCGGATAACCAGTCTTGTTGAGTGTCCAGCTATGCCACCCTGCCCTGCATCTGCCTATCCCTCCTCTTCGCMTTCCGACTACCCCGGGGCTCCAACTTGAACGATAGCGAAGAGATGTGGCAATCAACCCGTACAGATTCAACTCTGTCCGCAAACGCAAATTGACGACTACTCCTAGTACTTGTAAGTCTGACAGAATTTTTTCGTATTCTTCGTACGTCCACATCACTCACGACCTCATCGCCAGCCCAGACTCCTACGAAAACCTGCACCACAATGCCCAGCACTGGCACGGCATCACCGCTCTCAACCATGAGCCGTGCACCAACGTCCGCCCACTGCCGCCCTCCTTTGCCAACCCCGCCCGGCACGGAAAAACTTACCGGAGGATTATGGGACCAAATTTTCTGTAGTCAGAAATGTATGGGCTTATGGGAGTATAAGTTTCAACGGGTACTTATGGCTGTACAATAAAAGGAAGATTCGGAAGATGTGAACTAGGCTAGGCGCTAGGATGACCGACGAACTGCCAACCTAGGTTTGACACCAGATGCCAATGCCAAATCTGTCCCTTCTGCTACGTTCACAGGGCAATTATTCATCACCAGCTAAGCCTCATGAGACACTCTTCGACAGTCATTTCCATGACTTCATGTTGGACCAGCACCAAAATCGCTGCCCTAACAATCCCGGGCTTGAATGAAGAGAATTGAACGAGCTGGCTAAATGACAAGGGGCCACGGGTAAGGAGCACGGAAGCTACTGCCTAAGGCTAACGTTAACAATTAATGCTTACAGCTGTCAAGGGGCGACTAGTATGAATATATAAATGTCCGACCCGACCGTACATTTCCTGTTATGTAATAAGGCGACATCATGACGTCTACCGAAGCAGACACAAGATATCTGACGCGACAAGCCATGTTTACAGGCTATCAATACTTCTCCTTAATCACGCCTCCGGTATACGCAACTCTCGTGATCACAAGACGCGGTCGACAAGCGTTTTCAATCAACAATGCTCTAAGGGCGACATGGGTGGGTGGATTGGCAGGTACCAGCGTYTGCAAGAGAGTAAATATTTTTTTCTAACGGCACCTGTTTAGGGTCCGCCTGTGCAGGCGGATTAACATATGCCAGATATAAGTATGCTGCCGGCGACACCGTCAGAGCTAAAAGAATAGCAAATGCCTACAATGTAATGGATGGAAATGACCTCCATATGGGATGATACTCACGAAGCGTCGATTACAGACTAGCCGTATTCGAGCAGATGACCATGCTACCATAGGAGCGATCCTGGCGGCTGTATTCGTTCCTGCTATTTTATGGAAAAGAGCCCATCCAGTAAACTGTGCGATGTTCCTCGCATTGCAGAGAATATACTCAATATTCCGTAGTAATTCTAGGCGGAGCAGGAATGGGAAGTGCAATTGGCCTGGTGACGAATCACTGCCGGAGATTCCCCGCCGAAGACTCAAATACTCGTTCATCCGAACCAGGGAATGAAATGGAACAAGTGTTACAAGAGTGAATTGTATGCCAAAGGGAGCATCATATCTGCAAACTCGTATGCTCACAATTCTTCCGACACTCTGATAGAAATGTTATTCTCAAGTAAAATGTCGCATACCAGCAGACTCAATGATACTGAACGTGGGTATGTTAGACTCTGAAAAAATTTCGATGAGATAGTTTTCAAGTGTCAATCAGCTCGGTGGATGATCCATGTATACTGTAGTGGCTGAGAGCTGAATACATATGCTTATTCTTAACAGACTTGAACGTTTGCATTGCATACTCCTTCCAAGTGCACTAAATCGCTCCTGATACACAAGTACATTGTAATAATTCGAGCGAATAATGTAAAATTTCTGCTACGACTAGCCTGAGTCAATCACAGTAAATGCATTGCAAGAAGACGTGCTACCCCGAAGTAAAGAAATCGAAACGAATTCGTCTCAGACGAATCCTTTCCCTCCGCGTTTCTCGTCTATCTTCTTGAAACGCTCCTCTTCTTGTCTCTGCAGACAATTAGCAACACAGTTAACCAAGATTAGGCGATACATGAACTGACCCGTTTAATAACGCAGAGCGTTGCAAGAAGCAGACATAAAATGACTCCCATGAATCCATAGACCTGTGATATTAATGTCATCGAAACTAACAATGGTGTCAGACAATTGCTTACAGTCCTGAATATTGGGTCAGTGGTCAGATACAAAGAATCTAAGCACCTAAACTCACGTGAAAATGGTGTTCAGTGTGAAGTCCGCAAACTTGGTTATCGGAGTGACACAGAAGTTTGATTCGACCGTTGTGTTCAGGCTATTGGCAAAATCCTGGCTCACACAGAAATTGCCACCAATTGCAACAGTATCAGTGCTATTGAAGTAACCACAACATTTGAACTAGATGTGAAATTAATGATAGTACGTAGGAGGAAAAAGGAGGACACTGACTTGATCCTGGAGAGTGATACGAGAGTTGGTGCTTGCACTCAGCCATAATGTGTGAAAGTTAGCTCTCTCTTGTAGCGTGTACCACCACACAAAGTTCCCGACGACGACCACAGCAATGGCATCCACAAGGAGCGCGTAATTCAAAAGGACAAGTCCAAAATTCACATGATTGCGCTGAATGATTCCCCCAATTGATATCACAAACGTGAGTAGCAAAAGTATACCCAATATCGTTCCAGCTAGATGGCGATGAGAATTCATAGCCAGATTAGAATTACAGCAGACATACCAAGAAGATCACTCGGCGATAATACCATGTTCATGAGAACGTTTGGAATTTTCCATATGATTGATAACGATATTGAAAGCGCGCCAGCGGCCAAGAGGAGGAAATCGAAAGCGGCCCAGACGCCTAGGAGCACAGAAACCATATTGGCTAGCCAGTGTCAGTGTTAAATTGGGCGGTGGTAGACTGTGGACGCACCAAGCGAAACGACTGGAAAAGAACGGCTGTACAAGGCACGAAATGATAGACTGGCTCTTCCAGAGAGCGAATGAAATCGGGGGCGCGGCACCGGGGTGGCTAACTCGATGTCAAGACGATCAACGTCGAGGGTGCTTGCACCGCTGACAGAGGAGGGATAGTAATTATAAGAAGGGGAGGAATAGAGAAACGGTAACGTACCAAGCAAATGCGCAGCGGCTGTTGCCAGGTGCCACGGTCCACGGTACAATGGTTTTTCTCACGCTCTGCGGACTCGCGGGATCCTGCAACACAGCCTACACATGTTATGAGATGTTATGCACAGGATGGCATGAAACATCTGCTTATCTGTTTCGGAACACGGCACAGTACAGCTTAACTAGTCGTAGGCCTTCGTAGGCTCACTCGAGTCATAATAGGTYATAATGCACAATGTCACACCGTCACACCATAATAAACCTCGCATACGTAGCCTCTTTCGCTTCATCAATTTCCTCTCTACCACGACTACCCCCCCCATATTTATTCCGCGTAAATCATGAGCGACGACAGGGATTCAAAGCTCGTCATTGGACACAAGAAGACCACTCCCAAGGTTGCCAAGAAAGATTCGGATTTAAATGGTCAGTGACTCAGTGCAACCATCCGGTTCTTCAATGCCATGGCTAATACACACATAGCCGTGCGTCGACATAATCTTAGAACATTGGCGGTCGCTCATTATATGGATTATGCAGGCTCGACGGAGTGGTGCAGTTGTCAACACCGATAAGAAGTTGACCGCAGGAGGCAACAAAGCCCACCAGGGTCTGTCAGTCTCGTTTATCTAATTTTACTCTTGTGTGACATCTCTTTCTTAGGGACCGACCACCAGCGCATCGCAAAACTCGATCGAGAAAATGAAGTGGCTCCTCCACCAAAGATTTCACCTCTAGTTGGCCGAGTGTGTTTTGCCTTTCCCGTTGTCCTGTGCAGAAGCTAATCTCAAGTATAATAAGGCGATGCAGGCCGCTCGACTTGAACTGAAACTATCCCAGAAGGAAGTGGCCCAAAAGATTAATGAAAAACTATCTGTCCTGCAGGACTACGAGGCTGGTAAGGCTGTTCCCAGCCCACAGATATTGGCCAAGCTAGAGAGATGCCTTGGTGTCAAATTGCGGGGTGCGTCTGATTACTCTTACTTCTATAGTTCTATCTGATGCCCCACAGGTTCAGACATTGGGAAGAAGTTGGAGGGGCCGAAGAAGTCGTGATTGACCCCTCCATTATGTAACACGACCATTCCTTATGCTGCCACTGTATTCGCATAGAGTTTATAGAGATTTGTGACTTTAATGCAGGCGCAGGTCACTGAAGGTCCAAGAAAATCATACTATGAAGCTTGCTCGTTCTCTTGTGAGCCCTATAATATGACTTTGGTCAGCAGTGCACTTTAAATTTGCAGTCTGAACTCACGTATGCAATGTAGTCTGGACTTTCACATGCTTTGTATTCTTTCAACAGCTCTTCGCATGTTGCTCTGAACAATTTGTGAGTGAACTTTCGGTTAGAATGACCTTTCGCACCTTGCATCGTCAAATTCTTCCAAACCATTTTCAAACATCTTCTCTTTCTTATATTGCTCCAAGAATGCATTGCGCCTGCGCAGCCTATCGAATTGATCCAGCATTCGCTTAAATAACTGAGAAAGTTTGGTCCATTGCAAGATGTACATAGTGATAATCACGCACTGATGAAATGCTCGTATGATTCGCCAACATCAGGCCGCTCACACGATGATTTGTCGTAACATATGGCGATCGTCTAGTGAGTGCAACTTGAATGGATGCAGGTCCCCAGGGAATGAAATTCGCTATTTGTCGCTCGCGAATGCGCAACAAGGATTGATGAACCTGCAATCACGATGCATGAGTAGCTTTACGTAGATAAACRTATGTTCCGACATCTGTAGGATCAACATCGCCTTGTATAATGTTCAATATTGAAATGTAACATGAAGTTTTGCTGAGACTGGTCGAGACCATACGATTTTTCGGCTGTAGCAAACGCCGCATGACATCAAGAACCGTTGTTCGTCGAATAGGTTTAGCCTGCGTGAGCATCCGGTGAGAAACACKCAGGCACAAGCATAGCGTTCTTACTTTATCAATCTGATCGCTTGTAAATGGTGTGTACGATGTCATGAGGAAATGACATCGGGGCGTAGGAATTAGAGAAGCAATGATACCAACAAGATCATTATTCATGTAGCCCGGATAGCGTAATGTTTGAGTGCTCGCTGCCATCACAGTAGAAACCTGGKGGAAGATATTCAGGACACTTTTGCCATGTGTAATAAATAAGCACGTACGAGCTGATTTGTTTGGTCAAATGAGGGTGTTTGAGCATGCAAGCGGTCTGCTGCAATACGCGCCAAAGCTCCATTATCTAACACCACGACCGAATCTGCATGRTTGACGAGTCTTTTCAACGTGAGCAAGGAATTATAAGGCTGAACCACAACATCTCCTTCCTGAGCATTAGGGAATACGCTGTATGTCTGGATTAATTTCTTGGGGAACTTGTCGTTCAAGCGTTCCAATACAAAGGAACCCAATCCCGACCCTGTCCCACCTGCTATTGAGTGCATAAGCATAAAACCCTAAAGCGTTGATACACATTCTGCGAGGTCGTGGACTAGACGATAATACTTACCTCGAGAGAGTCGCTGCCTTCTGCTTCCCGGTCAATCATCTCCATTACCTCTTCATAGAGTCTTTCTCCTGCTGAATAACCTTGCGCCCAATTATTACCAGCTCCTCCGCCATCCTTGGACAAAAATATGTTTTCGGGATTGTATAAATTCGCATATGGTGAGGCAAGGATATTGTTTATAACCTTCGCGTGATTCATGCGAGCATATCTTAAAATGTAGTGCCTGAACTCACCCTGGGCTCTAGATCGACAAGGATGGCACGAGGAATATAGTGTTCGTCGTCAGCCTGATAGAAGAACACGTCTTTTCTGTCACCACCCTCTGTGGCCCATTCCTCGAGAATGCCCTCCTTGTTAATTCCATGTTCAGCACARAGTCGCTGCCAATAGACAGCACCCACTTTCCGGATGAGATAGTTAGATGGATGTCTATACGAGCTAACACGAATGCATACTCTGATTTCCGCATTGTCCCAACTGGACGGTGACTATCTCTCGAGGCATCGCAGCTACGCAGTACAGTCACAATCCACGTTATTGTCACAACTAAAACGCGTTTGTCACGCGTCGTGCATTGCTATCCAAGAAACTACTTAGAACAAGAATCCAAAAATAAAGCAAACAACCCAAGATATTACAGTAATTCCGTGAGGAATGGATACAATATGGCCCGCAGATGTCACCCCAGCGCTCTCCGCGGCGAGCGAGGCGCCGCATAGACCGGATCCTTGGATCATTGCTTCTGTTACAAGAATAACGGCAACACCTCCTTTGGTATACTCCACTCCAATCATTCCACTCGCTCCGACAATCCATTGTTCGCAAGATATGGCGCTGATGGCATTTGATCGAAAGTGTCTTTGCAAACCGCATGGAAAATACATACTTTATTAACAGTGAGCCGGCCGGATATGATGTTTCAGCTGTTATGTGCGTTCCTTCTTGAGGCTGTGCCCTGCATGAGAAAACCACGACAAGTTAAGACAGAAGAGCGTCTCACAGGGGATCCTATATTTGTCGCAATGGTGATAACGGGCCCCTTGGATAACGCAATAGATTGCGCTGTCGAATTCAAAATTACCGTTTCTTGATGTAACCAGTCCCCTTGTACCAGAAAGTTTCGGAGCTAACCAATCGTTAACGATATTGAACGTTACGACCAATGAAAGTTCGACCTTGTTCAGCGTGGTGGTGTAATTATAAGCCGTAGTCTTCGCATAATTGCTGGGCCATAGAGGCTCTCGATTGAGCTGCGGGTGGGTCGGGATGAAGTCTTAAATCATCGATCGAAGCTTGCCTTACAGGATCTGCATTCCCTGAAAATCCCTGCTCTTGTCCGTAATAAACGATCGGTATTCCGTCCGTCATGAAATTGATGACCATGGCGTTACTAAGTTCGAGCTATGATTAAAGCATCGGGCCTCTGTACAGGACGCCATACTAGAGACTTTGAGGGTCTACCGACAAATTACGCCAACGGGGTATATCTTGATTCTCCAAAAAGTTTCCAAGGACCCCCACGTCCTAGAAAAATGTTAGCAAGACATCGAATAATATTCTTGGTACGGACCTTATAACTCTTTTGTGATTGTTGGAGGCAATCGACCACAGCCGACATGTTTTGGGGACCCGGAATGGTGAAGGCAGAAGTTAACGCAGAGTACATCGGATAGTTCAAAACAGAATCCAATGCCTGAGGGCCTTGGTACATCGCTACGGGTCTAACTCCAATTATAAAAAGTAGAAAAGAAGTAGGGTTGTTCAACGAACCTGATATCTGCGTCAAAAACTTCTCCGATGCAGAACACTCCAGAGCTGGAGCAGAACCCTGGCCAAAAGTCCATTTGAACGTGTCTAATATTGGAATTATCTTTGAAAATTTCCGCAGGAAAGCTGCATCGTGAACGTACTTCGCAGCTGACAGGCAAGGTTARTACTTTTATCTGTTGACTGTCTAGCCGGCCTACCATCAATACGAAGACCATCAATGTTGTACTCTTGAACCAGGTTAGCAATCCACTGAGCATAACCTTGTATGACGACTGGGTGAGTTGTATTCAAATCAGGAAGTGGGACGTTCGTGTCCCCAAGCCAGCAATCCTGCTCGCTAGTGGTGTTTCCCCACTGTATCGTACAATACGGATGATAAAACGACTAACAACCAGAGTTTTAATCCCGAAGTACGATAACTTGATAATCTTACCGAGTTTTTGAACATGTATGGTGAGTAGTCCGGCGACGTGCTGGTAGACATGACATTATTGACGACAATGTCTACCATCAGGTACCTAAAGCAATATTGTCAATTGCAGCACACGTTTTCGTGCATTGGGCNGTAGGTAAATTACCCACATGTTCCTCCTGTGTATTTCAGCAGAAAGTGCTTTCAAATCATCYGAGGTACCGAAATGTTCATTCAACTGAGTTGCATCTGCAATCCAATACCCATGATAAGGATCGCCATAAGCTGTTCTGGGTCCCTCGTAGTTTTGATTAACAGGGCTAATCCAGACTATCATATCTTATTGAGACAAAGAAACGCAGAACACGGGAGTACTAACCAGCTGTGAAACCGGCATTCTGTACGTAGTCCAGGTTTTCACGAATCCTGTCAATAATGTCCGAAATAGCCAGGTCTCGAGAATTAGATTCTTACGTATTCCAAGTACCTCCACACCAGGTTTGTTGACTAGGRTCACACTTTGTTTTGTCGGCGCCTTCGGGCAAGGCAAACCGGTCGGTTATTATTCTATTTTCTCGTCGGCAAACGGTGAATGCAAAAATGGACCTTACTGACTGATAGATGGATCGAGATCTCCATTGGTCTGCCGTCGCTGCAGAAGAGGGTAGTGCCAATAATGCAAGGCAAAGACCAGTAAACAGTAACATAGGTAAAGGAAGGGAAGGGGGAAGGAGTGGATGAGTTAAACTGGGCAGCTTGCAGCTGCCACAACGAGTGCGTTGACAAGCTTCTGGGTAAAGGGAGAAGAGGGGAAAGCGCGGAAGCCATTTCAGGAGGCCAAGAACCGTCTTAAAGGCGAGAAGACGCGGATCTTGAATCCCGGGTCTTTGGCGTCAGTTGAATATGTAAGGAGCGACAGGCACTAGAGGTCGTCAAATTCAATGGTTTACGTAGTATTTGTTCTGAAATATGGGGAATATGTTGTGGACGCGATCAGCAACCAGGGGCGTTACGTAACTGCAAAAGAGACTCGTCGCCTCTCGTCGCATCGGCCCGTGGCGAGTGCAAAATTGGTGCGAACAGATGCCAGGAAGCTTATTCATRGCAAGACCCGAAATTCACTTACAGGCGGAGGGCTCCTGTGTGAACGCAGCACTCAAACCTTCTCAGCGGAACTTACTTTAGTCCAACGTTCACACATGTCACGGGCCGAACAACACTCTTCATCACTGCCAGGGTGACCAAATCCGACAACCGACTCTTGCTTCCTCCGACTATGGCTGGTGACGCGTTTACACCTTATGGCTGGGCCGTTTGCTTCTGGATCCTGGCAATGGGATTCCAGGTGCGTATGTCGTCCTCCCAAGGTCCTGTGCTGACGCCGTAGCGCAGTATGGCTACCACATCTCAGCCCTGAATCAAATCAAGGCTGTTCTCACATGCAAAGAGTTAGCTCATTCTGAGTTCACTACCAGGTTTATGGTGCCAACATGCATACCCATGTCAGACTTCACCTTTTCTGTGGTCACTTCCGTTTTCACAGTCGGTGGGCTGTTGGGGAGCATGGTCGCCAACCTGGCTACGGAGCGCTGGGGCCGTAAGGGGGCTTCCAAAGCCAGCGCCGTTCTCACGACATGCGGCGCCGCCTTCATGGGTCTCAGCACAAATGTTTATGCCCTCGGATTTGGAAGGTGAGTGTTCCAGTCTCCTGTCACATGTAAACGTGTTGAACAATTCTTGCAGATTAATGATTGGCGTAGGATCCGGCGTGGGATTGTGCGTTGGTCCCATTTATCTGGCGGAAATTACTCCCTCTCGAATTCGTGGAAAAATTGGCGCGTCTCATCTCGTGTAGTCAATCTTGCCCGAGCCTTACGTATTGTAAAGGCGTGCTCACACAGTTAGGTATTGTGATCGGGATCATGATTACTCAAGCTATCGGGCTTCGCCTGGCGACACCGACTCGATGGCGTGCCGTCTTATTCTTCTCCTGTGCTTTGAGCGCGGCCCAACTGCTACTCAGCCCCTTGATTGCCGAATCTCCCGTGTGGCTCTCGGCTAAAGAAAAGCCGGAAGAAAGTGCGATGATCCGAAGAAGATTATGGGGTTCTGCAACGGCCTGCGGTACGCTCAGCTCAACTTGGGGTTATACTTTGCAGTGACATTTGAATTATCAGAGGGATACGAGGACATCGAAGGGCCATCACTTGATGGCATGGAGACTCCTTTACTCGATGATTCAGAAGACATACCAGGCCACGATGATAAGACTTCTACTGTAACGATCCCTGAGCTTCTAGCCAGTCGTCATCTACGAAAGCCCCTAATCATTATTTCCTTTGCGATGCTTTCTCAACAATTTTCGGGTAAGTTCCATACTTTCCAATTTCGTCGAATTCGATTGCTATAATGTATTCAGGCATCAACGCGGGTAAGCTCTTTACCATGGTTATCAGTCCTATCAATCTCATCTATTCGACATGGAATAGTGCTCTATTACAGCAATGAGATTCTCTCCAAGTCATTACCTGACTTTGGACCATATGTGTCGCTAGGAATCACGATCATCAATGTCCTGATGACATTTCCGCCTGTGGTGCTTATTGAGGTGGGCCTTAACCAACTGATTCACGCAATGCTTTTTTGACTTTGAATTAGCACATGGGTCGGAAACGACTACTTTTCATATCCGTTTTTGGAGCTCTGGTGTCGTTGTCATTGGTAGGCATTGGTTTGAATAATGGGATGGTCGTGTTATCTAGTGTGGCTATCATCACGTTTGTCATGTACGTCATTCTGCCTCTTGTTATACCTGCCACTGAAGTGAGCTCAGGTCATTTGCCGTGGGTCTCGGCCCCGTTCCGTTCGTCATGATATCTGAAGTGTCTCCTCCGCATGTGAGTGACGTTCAATCATCCATGGCTACCTATTAAGCCCGTTCAGGCTGTGTCAGCATTGTCTTCTGTGGCCCTCTCTCTTAACTGTACGTACACTCGTTCGAGTCATCGTGATTATCTGTGTAACCAAATATTTACCTTTCAGGGATTGTCAACTTTTTCGTGGGTTTAGTCTTTTTACCGCTTAGAGATCTCCTCTCAGGAGGAGACCCAGCGAAAGAAGGAAGAGTATTTTATGTGTTTGCTACCGTTTTATCTGCGTCTGCTTTCGTTGTGCTGAAGAAGTATCGTGGATGACTAGATGACTAGTGATACTGTCTGTAGAATATAGAAATTAGAATTACTTCGGAGACCATAAAATTACAATCGGAGTCTGAAGTCTGTTGCAAGTCCAACTCAGCGGAAGTCCTGCCTCACCGCTCCGCGTCGACGAGCTTGGCGTTGCGGGTGGTTTCTGTTCTTCCTTCTCCCTAAAGATTCTCCAAAACGGCGACCGGACCTGGGAGCGTAGCGCGGCGCTCGGTGACACCGTCCAGGTCGTCCCACATGGATAACCCGCCGACTACGAATATCCATACTATAGTCAAAGCCCAAATCGTTTTCCTTCTTTCCACCCTTACTGAGGAAAATTTCGACCGAAATCTGGCGGAAATACGCTCGGTACGATGCGGCGTAACTTTCTTTACCACTACCAAGATCTGATTCTTGCGATCCAGCTTTCTGAGCAGCATGGGATAGACACGTACTTGCACTTTATACGCAGACTCATCGTACATTCTCAAACACGCTTATTCTCGCCGAATCCGCCCCCTTTCGATGCCTCAACGTCCCTTACGTTCAGGCTCCTCGTTCAAGAGACCCAACGACTGGCACGCGATCCTCTACTTGCCGATAGATTCAGTCATGGTATCGACAGGGGTGACGTGGACGTATTCCGGCATTTCGACCTTGTACGGTTTGTTGAACGCGTGGGATTGCGGCCTCTTGAGCGGCTTATCCTCAGTTCTGCCGTTGTATCCTGTCAAGCTCGACGAGAACTTTTGAGTCAAGCAATAAGTATGATTCGACTCGAGTTTGAAAACGCCGTTTTGTCCCTCTGCCACAACCCTTGCTTTGACCATGCAGATCTAGCGCCAAATCTGGTTGCCAAGCTGATGTCGAACCTTCTTTCGTCGCCTCCGATAGACTCCCCTGTTCTTGATGCTTCCCAACGACAGGCCCTTATTATAGCCGTGCAAACAAAATATGGTCGGGAAACCGCGACACCTATACTACAAAATATCTTCCCGAACCTGAGGTCCGTTTTTTCAAATGTCTTTTAACTCTCGTTAATTTCTGGTTCAGCCTTCCAGCTGGGATTTCTTTGGTACAGTTCTTGATCCAGCTGGGATCAGAGATAACAGCCGATGCGGATGTTGTCCGTGCCATACTCGAGCGTTTCGACATCACGGAAGCCAATCCACCCCGGGATTCGCAGGTGATCGACATAATAGGGACTCTTGGTAGATTGGCTGCCGAGGGCGCGGTCTTGTGTGACATCGGCGCCCTGGTGAGGGCACTGAGTAGCTTCGTGCGTTATTCATCTACTACTTCATTATTGCTCGTTCATGTATCCCAAGCACGTCCAACTTGATTGGCCAAACGTTATTAGATCATTCGATTGGCCTGAAAGGAATGGAGTTGATACAGCAACACTGAAGCTTCTTATCTCTATATTGCTTAACTCACCGCGGGATGCAGAGCCACATGCTGTTATGGCATTTTGGACAACTTGGTCAAATCCATTGTACCAGTTGCGTTTGCTCGACGCGCTTCTATCATTGCCTGCAGATACTTTCAATTTTGTTCAATTACCCGGCCGCAGAATTATCACCATCGATGACGTAGCTGTTGCTAGCCAAACCATCAAATCGCTTGCAGCCAACGTCCAAGGTCAAACGTGGAATTCGGCGGAGTTGTTTGAAGTTCTTGTACGTATGGCAGGCTCAGAGTCCATCGAAATCCGATCTTGCGTTCGTGAAATGTTGGATAAGGCAATCAAAATCAGTGCGGAACTTGTGCACATGGGCTTGTTTCAAGTACCGGTTGGTGCTCAATCAATTCACATGTCTTTTTCGACTGATTTTAATGAAGGATCCCAACTGGAATGAAATACGTACAGAGTACACGCAAAAGCTACTTGCCATGTTCCTTGCTGGGCATCCAAATCATCAATTGGTGTTTATGAGGATGTGGCAAATCGAGCCAACGTATCTAACAGACGCTTTTCGCAAATTTTACGAAGATAATCCTCTTAATATAACTCGTATTCTAGATGTCGCACAGGACCTCAAAGTGAGTTTATTACACACCTCTTATGGCTAGCCGTTTATGTTTTCTCAGATACTTGATGCTCTTCTTGAAGTTCGACCATTTGTTTTCGCTTTGGATGTCGCCGCCCTTGCTTCTCGTCGTGAATACCTCAATCTTGATAAATGGTTGACAGACAAAGTTACAGATCATGGGGTGGAGTTTCTCCATTCAGTTATCGTCTTCCTCGACCAAAAAATGGAGAGTGAAAAAGTCTCGCGAATGTCGGATCCACCAGTTGATAATCGGACAATGCCACTAAACCCAAGCACCATAACGATTATTTTGCGGATCCTGCGAAATAAGTGAGTATTTTTTTTAACTTTACTACATGAATCTGACGCCAAGACTAAGCACAACTCTCATGAGTGAAGGGGATCAAAACTACTGCCTTCAAGTCCGCAACTCCTGCCTGCAAATGTATCCCCGTCTCATGAGCCTGACTCCTGGTTCCGACGTGGAGCCAGGGTTCACAGTCATCAACTATTCGCCAGAGGTCGAAGCCGAAGTAGACAGTATCTACAAGCAGATGTACGACGAGAATACCACCATTGACGATGTCATTGCAATGCTTCAACGCAACAAGGAGTCAACGAATCCCCGGGATCACGAAATATTTTCGTGCATGCTCCACTTCCTCTTCGACGAATACAAATTTTTCCAGTCCTTCTATCCTACAAGAGAACTTATGATGACAGCGTACTTGTTTGGGTCCTTGATCAGGCATCAATTGGTTGAATATGTTCCCCTCGGGATAGCTCTACGATATGTCCTCGATGCGTTGAACTGTCCTCGGGAGACGAACCTTTTCAAATTCGGGCTTCAAGCGCTTAGTAGATTCGAATTCAGGCTGCAAGAATGGCAACCGCTTTGCGAAGCGCTTCTTAGGATACCCCATCTGGCCGAGGCACGCCCCGATCTAATTGCCACCATACGACGCAATCTTGCGTCGGGCGACATTCCCACGAATGGAAGCACGGACGCACATGAATTAACGACTTCCCTTCCGACCGACAATTCTACTCCCTTCACGTCAATCCAACCCGATCAAATTGAAGAGGAACTGCAACAACCTCCAGAAGAGTTATCCGATCGCATCTTGTTCATCGTGAACAACCTTGCGCCCAGTAACTTTGATCAGAAGCTAGTTGAGATGCGAACACAATTTGTTGATGATTATGCTCGTTGGTTTGCCAACTATATCGTTGACCAACGAGTAAGCATCGAACCCAACAATCATCCATTGTATCTCCGTTTTATCGACGCACTGGGTCTGCAGAAGCTAGACAAGTTGATTTTGCAAGAAACCTTCATTAAAGCCGCAGCCCTCTTGAATTCTGAGCGGACGTTACAGTCAAACGTAGAACGCATAACTCTCAAGAACGTCGGTTCTTGGCTTGGGACAATCACCCTTGCTCGCGATCGACCCATCAAACATAAAAATATCTCTTTCAAAGACTTGTTGATTGAAGGTTATGATAGCGGACGACTCATCGTTGCTATACCGTTCGTCTGCAAAACCCTCGAACCATGTTCCAAGTCCAAGGTTTTTAAGCCGCCTAATCCTTGGCTGATGGCTGTCATCAGCTTGTTGGCTGAGCTGTATCATTATGCCGACCTGAAGCTGAACTTGAAATT
Source organism: Amanita brunnescens Koide BX004 (assembly GCA_001691785.3). NCBI lineage: Eukaryota > Fungi > Basidiomycota > Agaricomycetes > Agaricales > Amanitaceae > Amanita > Amanita brunnescens. The sequence continues at coordinate 29,980 of JNHV02000081.1, read as the reverse complement.
CGAGATTGAGGTGTTGTGTAAAGGACTTGATATCAACTTGGACTCGATTGAACCCACAAGAATTCTCCAAAATCGGCCTCTAGACTCGGTTGGCCCACCTTTGCCGGTGTACCCATCGGATATCAATATCGTGCCAATAGGCGGCGAAGAGCACCCTTCACAAATTGTGAATGATTCCCACGTATTGCCTGTAAGACCTGGAAGTGTCACTGAGTCCCAGCGTGCTCTTGGGGCTCACATTGAATCAATCTTGTCGGCTTTATCTATGCACATCAACATCAATCCTCAGCTTGCCCCGCTGAATGTCAATCACGCTTTCAAGCGTGCCGTGCAATTGGCAGTTGATCGAGCTGTTCGAGAGGTATGTTCAGTAGTCTGTCGGGAGGCAAGGTTTACCTTTACCTTCTATAGATCATTTTACCCGTTGTTGAGAGGTCTGTCACCATTGCGGGGATTTCGACAAGAGAACTGGTGTCAAAAGATTTTGCTGCGGAGCCTAACGAAGAAAAACTACGCAAAGCAGGTCACCTCATGGCTCAAAAATTGGCAGGGAGCCTTGCTTTAGTGACTTGCAAGGAGCCTCTCAAAACTAATCTTGCTACTCACCTAAGACAATGCCTCRCCGAAAGCGGTTTTAGCGAGGTTAGTAACACCATTCTAATCCTCAGGAGGTATTAACTTGTGTAGGTCTTACACGACAATATTCTTCTTTTGTTGGTGACGGATAATCTTGACATTGCTTGTGCCGCAATAGAGAAGGCAGCCACAGAGCGAGTAATATCAGACGTTGATGAAGGTTTTGCAGCGTCATACGAAGTTAGACGCCGTTACCGAGAGGTTGTTTTCCTTATAACACCTAATGCCTGCCGCTTATCATAGGCATAGCTTCGAAGCAATCAGCCATTCTGGGATCCTTCAGCAATTCAGTCAAATTTTGCTGCCTCCCTGCCTGATCCTCTACGGATTCGGCCCAATGGCCTGCAGCAACACCAGCTCAGCGTATACGAGGACTTTGGTAACTCGTTTCGATGTGTCAAAAGATCCGCATCGCTAATGCCTTGCAAAGGGCTTGATTCAAAACGTAGGACAGCTAGCAGACCTAGTTCAACAATGTCCTTTTCCAATGCAACGATCTACTCTCAGTCACCGGGTCCTGAACATCCTCAGGTTCAACAATATCAGAGCCATCAAGAAGCGATGGACCGCTTTACGGTGATACATGATTTCCCTACCAAACCAAGACTATCGCTGATTGTCCTTGCAGGTTCTTGCCAGAGATTTGGAAGCTGTTATGGTTCAATTACCAATCCAGTCTCTATCTGCTTTACCACCCAATCACGACATCCGCCACCTCGTCCGTCAAATCCTGTACTTGGCAGCAGAGGCGGTCGATCGACAACGAACACCCTTAATGATGTCCCAGAAGATTGTGCAGCTACTGTACAAAACACCGTCTCAACTAGGTAGAGAGGTATATGTAGCGCTGTTGGAGCAACTTTGTCATTCATTTGAGGATGTCGCTAAAGAAGCCATCACATGGCTACTGTATGCCGACGATGAGGTAGGCGAATCCTGACCTCTGTATACTCTCAAGTAACCCTCCCTCTGCAGCGCAAATATAATGTACCCGTTACTGTCACTCTTCTTCGCAATGGACTCTTGAATATCACCTTACTTGATCAACAACTGGCGAAGATGTTGTATACGGATCCCAGACCTAATCTGCTTAACTACGTTGCTGCTCTAGTTCGCGAGTCCTTGACTTGTGAGCCACCAGTCGCGACGCAAGCACAATTCGCCTACTGCATTGAAATACTTGACCAACTGGCGAACAGTGGCAAAGCAAATGAAGAGCAAGTATTTTCGATTTTAAAATGTTCTTCTAATGATTTTTTCAAACACTTAGTGTTGCGAGGTTCCTGGAGGATCTCCATGGTATCAGAAGACCTAGTACTTCAGCCGCTGCTGATGCCATCGTTCGTCAGCCGTCTGCCGCAGAAACAGAACCTATGCGTGAGAAACTGGCCGCATGGTTCCAACAATGGGTCAATGTCTACCAACGTTCACCAGCCCCAGAGAAGAACTTCATCCCATTCATTACTACGTTGACGAAACAGGGTATCCTGAAAGCCGAAGATCTCTCTTCATTCTTCTTTCGCGTTTGTGCTGAATCGAGCGTCAGCAGCTATATCAAATGTGCTGCTACTGGAGACTTCACACATGCTTTCCAAGCTTTGGATGCAATGTCGCGACTTATAGTCTACATCATCAAATATCATGGGGATGCCCAAGGGGTGAACAATGATCAGGCCAAGGTCCATTATTTCACCAAGATACTCTCAATATTTGTCTTGGTGCTGGCCAACATGCACGAGGAACAGGGATTATCCTTCCAGCAGAAGCCATTCTTCCGTTTCTTCTCAAGCCTAATCAACGATCTACATAGCATCGAAGCCCAATTAGGAACCGCCTACTTTCAGCTATTAATTGCTATCAGGTATGATTTAACCGAAATTACATGACTACTGTCTAACGTTCCACAGCGATACCCTTAGTTCCTTACAACCAATATATTTCCCAGGCTTTGCATTCTCGTGGATGTGCCTCGTCTCTCATCGCCTTTTCATGCCCAAGTTGCTACTTGCGGAGAACCGGGAGGTAACAAAGATTCACTTTGATTGCTGCTTAGTGAACTGACAGTAAATTCAGGGATGGTCAGCTTTCCATAAGCTGCTGCTCTCGCTGTTCAGGTTTTTAGCGCCTTTCTTGAAAACGGCTGATCTTCAACTTGCTGGACGCAACCTCTATCGTGGGGCTCTTCGACTACTCCTAGTGCTCCTCCATGATTTCCCGGAATTTTTGAGCGAGCATTATTTCACTTTATGCGACGTCATCCCACCTCGCTGCATCCAATTGAGAAATATCATCCTTAGCGCATTTCCTCGGGCCCTTGTTCTGCCAGACCCCCATCTCCGCAACCTAGCCACTGACACGGGGCCCATCCCACCTGTCTTGTCCGACTTCACTTCTGGCCTCAAAAGCGGCGACCTGCGCAGCTATCTCGATCAATATCTGCTTAATCGCGGCACCCCATCATTCTTACCTTCACTAAAAGAACGTGTCAAGACTTCCAACGTCACAGAACCTTCTGGAGAAATGTACAATCTATCTTTACTTAACTCTCTCGTAATGTATGTCGGGGTATCGTCCGTTGCTCAAGCCAAAGCACGAAGTGGGTCCTCAATATTTGTGCCTACCGATCCTGGCGTTGTCGCTCTTCACTACTTAGCTACCAACTTGGATGCTGAAGGTGAGCGTTCAACGTTYAGCACCTTACGATGGCTCACATAATCTGAACAGGACAACACCACCTCGTCAGCTCGATGGTGCTCCACTTGCGCTATCCAAATGCCCATACTCAATGGTTCAGTTCTCTGTTGCTATATCTTTTTATGGAGATCAGGGACGACTGCTTCAAAGAGATAATGACGCGCGTACTTCTTGAGCGGTTCATTGTTCACCGGCCGCATCCATGGGGTACCTTGGCAACATTCATCGAGCTACTTCGCAATCCCAAGTATGGTTTCTGGAGCAAAGAGTTCACTCGCATTGCTCCAGAGGTAACCTTGTTGCTCGAGAGTGTAAGTATAGCCTTGAAGCATTACAGTACTCAGACATAATAGTCATTGTTTCGGCGACAGGTCGCAAGATCAATTTCCTCGCAGTAGAGTTCTTTCTTCGATCATTGCAATCTTTCGCACTTATCTCTTTATTCTATCTGGGTTCCCGCTCACTGCATAGTGTATTGTAACAACATTTTATCTGCTCTCAAACGTTGAAACAGGTGTGAACAATCTTCGTAGCCACTTCAATAAAAGTTTATAATTTGTACGTCCTACTATATATTGTAAGCTCTCGATACGCTTTGTGTGGCATGTAGCTAGTTAAATCCATTGACCTTCACGATGCGACTTGATTGCAACTCCATTCCCTCCCCCAAAGCTGTTGTCATGTTGCAGATTCCRAACGCCAGCGGCCCCTAACAGATCCAGGGATGGCAACGTCTATTCAAATGGGAAGGCACTGATGGCTCTGCCAGGCTCTCTCAGCCTGCGGCACTAGATGACAGCATAAATAATAAGTCCATGGGAGCCTAGGTGATGAAAAGGGACAGCTTGGGGGGCGAGGGTTACCTTTAATCATAGTAGTTATGGAAGTGMGACTCCTACAAGACTCAAGTCAAGACTATGTCCGCTGACAGTGAGAACCGAGTTTGACATACAATTAGCCATCCAGAGCATGAACGCTTCCGAACAAACGTCACCGCAAGCCAATGCAATGGGCGTATATATTACAGATCATATAAATTGGGATCAATGTGATGGACCGAATGGTGGAAGACGTTGGCCTCATGCCTGTATGTCAGGGGCAAAATATCACATGGACAGTATCTGTCCGCAAATTTTGATGATTCTTATATGAATTGTCGCCGAGACTCGACCTGAGAATCGAGATGTAGGAGCTACAGATCATAGAATCAGGTAAACAAACTGATACAAATACCTCAACCCTTCTGTTTCCCATCATGGCTTCCAGACAAGGCGGAAAGCTAAAGCCCCTGAAGGTTATACAGTATATAGATGACACAGCAGGATCTAACGTTTCCTCAGGCGCCGAAGAAAGATAAGAAGGATGAAGGTGAAGAAGATAAGGCCTTCAAAGAAAAAAAGAAGGCAGAAGCTGATGCACTGAAGGCAGCGCGGGAGAAAGGTAAGCGATTTCAAGGTTACAGAAGCACTAGGCTGACCACGCGCAGCGCTCAAGGGCGGGCCACCCGGTGGCGGAATCAAAAAGTAAGTACTTAGCATGGTCCCTCGACGGGCAAGGCGATGAGGTTTGGACAGATCTGGCAAGAAGTAAATGGGCTTTGAAATATTTATTTATTTTCCGCGATATTTGTGTGTGTTTGTATCAGCTGGTAGTACGCCCTACAACCGCTTCTTTCTGCATATATACGCTCCTTCCTCATGTTGGGCTCCCTGCAAAGCCTACAGCACACCCCTCAGCAGCAACAGCCCCAGAACCAGCAACAAGTTCAGCAGAACCAGCAACAAACGCAACAGAATTCCATTCCGCCGCCCCCGCCGCAGAATGGTCAAGATTTCACACTTTCCAGCGTTCTTCACTACTTGCAGACGGAATGGAGAAGGTACGAACGCGACCGCAACGAATGGGAAATTGAGCGTGCCGAGATGCGTGTTAGATTCTTCATCCCCGCTTGTGCCCTCGTGTTTCTGAGATGTCCGCTTGTTAGGCTCGGATTGCCCTTCTAGAAGGTGAACGACGTTCTTTTGAAAATGTAAAACTCGACCTCTTGCGTCGTATCAAAATGCTTGAATATGCCCTTCGCATGGAACGGTGAACTTTTCTTTTTTTTGCTTTCCCATTGGGGATCTGACGTATTTCAGGTCCAAGCAACTGACCCAGCCGAGCACTTCATCTAAAGTGGTTGCTACTCAGACGCAGGCGACGTCGACCAAAGATGACGCTCAACTACACAAAGACGATAGTGGACATAGCTCACCCCGCAGTGAAGGTATTTCATAATCCTACTTATTGCCAAACCACAGTGTATAACCTGTATGCAGATTCACCACTCCCAGACAGTCGTTTACCTAATGGCAACTCCTTACTGGGTCCATCTGGGAGACCTGGGTCATGGGGAAGTATCAACTGGGCCAATGGTCCAACCGGTGGAGCTGTGGCTGGCCTTGGGAAACCACCGCCGGGCCGCGACCCAAAGAGTAGGGCACGGAGTCGTGATTTTCTCAAGCAGTTAGTACCATTTCTTTCAGTCGTTCGACCATTCTCACTGTCTTATCAGATGCCTCCAAGAAATAACATATTTGACTTCTCCCCAGGCAATGAATCCTCTACCGAACCGACCGTTGCTTAACGCATCGGTACCGCTTTCATTGCCCAATCCCGTTGAACAGATGGGCTTTAATGGCCGACCACGGAAAGTCCTTCTAGAGGCCGGAAAAGATTATCCTTCGGTTAATGGGATTGCTCCAGCACCAGGGCCCTCGTCAATAGCAACGACGACACCTGGGCCTCAATTGCCACTCCTCGATAGGAGTGCCGGTGGGCTGTTACAGCCTTCACTTCAATCTCAACATGTCGCAACCTCGCCGCAGCCTCAACCAGGTACCACGGGCGTGAGTGAAAAAGACAGGGGAGAAGACTTGGAGAGCAGGCAGTTGACTGCCATTTTCAGGCCAGATGAGGAATGGAAAGAGAAATTGCGTTCTGAGCAGGCAAAGCAACAGCGAGACGGTCAGGCTACAACTGTTAGTGCATGGGATAGGCGTCGAGATGACGATGAAGACGTCAGAGATGAAGAGCCAGAATTAGAGGAGGATGAATCTAGTATAGTAACTGATGGAGAAACAACGAAAACTTGGAAGGCTAAAAGGACGCTGAGAAAGTTGGTTGTTTTGATTCGTCACATTAACTTCGTTGACGATACTCGTCTGTCAGTCATCTGGATGCTGTGAGGGCACTTGCTTTCCATCCGAATGAACTGTCCATTGCCACCGGCGGTGATGATTGTACAGTGAAGATCTGGAGAATGGATGTTGCTAGCTTGGCATCTTCTACGTTCGTTTTTCTTAGTCATTTCAATTTGGTCCACTATGCTTATACCTCATTTAAATCTCAGTGCCAGACCATCGACGGAGATTGAACCCCAACTTACCCTACGCGGCCACTCTGCYGCGATCACACGACTGATATACTCAGCATCCAAGGGGCTACTGTACTCAGCATCCCTTGATTCGTCCATTCGCATATGGGCATTGCCGTCACCATCACATACCACCTATGCGCCATATGATGACACCCGGATACGAGGAGAACTAGTTGGACACACAGACGCAGTTTGGGGTCTTGCCCTTCTCAGGGACGAAAATACGCTTGTCAGTTGTGGTGCGGAAGGGTCGGTTAAAGTCTGGGATGTGAGTTCAGGCGGCAGTTCACTGAGATTAACTTGGGGTTTCAATGGCTTGGAGAGCCAAGAAGAGACACAAGACAGTAATTCACCTGGCGCAACAGCAATCGAGGCATTGAAAACTGATCTGAGGAAAGTTGCCGTTGCATACCAAAATGCGGTAGTGAAGATTTTTGAAGTTGAGACTGGCAAAGAGCTCCTGCGACTTCCCAGTGATACGAGTTATGGTGGGTCACAAGTCCCATACTTTGCCATTAAAACATTCTAAGTCTATTTTAGATGGTACGGCAGCAACGCAGGTTAATCAGATAGTCTCCCATCCAACGATGTCTCTCCTTGTGACTGCGCATGAGGATAAATTTATACGAATCTTTGACTTCACAACAGGTAAGACTTAAGCGTTTTGAGAATTTCGACAGTTAAGTGCTTTACTTAGGTCAATGCACTCACTCTATGCTATCCCACCTTGATGGTGTGACATCATTATCAATTGATTCATCTGGTTTTTCTCTCGTATCTGGGAGTCATGACTGCTCTGTACGATTTTGGGATTTGCTTGGATCGCGTGCCTGTGTTCAGGAAATTACAACGCATCGAGAAAAGGCACGGGAAGGAGTACTCTGCGTTCAATACCATCCTTCACTACCTTTCATGGCGAGCGCAGGCGCCGACGGGGTGGTAAAGCTTTACGCATCATCATCATAACCTATCACCCTAATCCTATCAAACAATGGCTCCTGCCCTCCCCAAGGCCGATCTGGCCTTTGATCCGTCGGTCATAGACATGTTGTATATATCCTTTTGAAGGACGGGAAGTTACTCTTCTACATAAATTTTCTTTCTTTGCGTTCCTCATCTTTGCACAATGGCTTTGCTGAACCTAATATATTTTAGTTTTTTTTCCTGCCGTAGCCATGACTGTTATGATCTGTACAGAGTCGTATTTCGAGTCTAAGTACACTGATAACAATCGATCCCAGCCGACGCTCGAATTCACTCCATTAAATCTATAGGTGAAGAATGGACCCCTGCTCGACTGCAAGAATATTGGCTCCGAGACCCTTCTCCTGCATTAGTTCCTTGATCTGCTTTTCAATGACTTTTCTGGCCGGCCTCTCCGAGGTCAGATCAGATTTGCAATGAATTATATATATAGACAGGCCGTCGAGGATGCCCCGAAGTTCCTCCGAAGTTGGTGGAGGATTGGACAAGGATTTTCCTTTCATCCGTTGACGAAGGGAGTGGCCAGAGCTTTGTGTTTTACGAACCTTCCATACTTCCGTTGCGAGTACGAGGAGCTCATCGAGCAGGTGAGGTGGGCTAAGGTGGCCATACAGCATATCGTCTGAGCGCTCTGATGGCCAAGAACACTCTATGAATATAGCAGATAGCGCATGGGGAATTTTGGGCGCTGCCGTGCGCCAGACGCTCAAATTCATTGGGTTCAAAGACAGCGCATCGGGTTCAACGTCACCGAAAAAGAGAAATTCCTTTTCTGTGAGATCATGGCGCACAAAAAATGCAGTGGATAATACTGAATTTTGTGAAGAAGTGCCATGGCTGAGACGCAAGGGAAGGACAGATACGGAGGAGTGGATCTTGGTGTAACATTGATTTGGACGGAGGCTACAAGCAAATATCACAATTGGCACACATTAAGAAACCGGCATACGTAAATACTGACGGGCACAGATGCAACTTATACTGTTCGTCACGTTCATCAAAGGAAGCGAGATTGGGCCAAAGACGGTCATTAAAGACGGATGCGATATTGTCCAACGTATCTTCAAGAGCATAGACACGTTTACGACCGCCACGTAGAGAACCTGCAGAAAGAACAAGTCCAGAGATATGGTCAAAGTGTGCATGAGATATCAAAAAACATCTTTGAAAACCATGATCAGAGCTGATGCGATAACTAGTACTAGGCTTACTTGACAAAAGAATATATCTCGGGAGCAGTATATGTGGCATTGCCGAGAAGAGACGGATTTCGTTGAAGTATGTGGTGAAGAGTACCCATACCTGATCCTGGAAATATCATTAATGAGAGCTGTGGTCGGGGCATACAAGTCTTCGAAGTATCCGACCTGCTTCGAGACCGATGACCCCGTCTTGCCAGTTTGCCTGTGACGGTTTGAGGAGATAGCTATTTCTACATTTCAATAGCACACAAGAGACCAAGACACATAACTTACGCAGAAAGATCTGATTCGTCAGGGCCTCCGCCTGCGCCTACAACTATGATGTCAAAAGTGGACATCCTTGCTCGTATCTGCTATCAGAAGGCCTCCTTTTATCAGAGATGCACATATAAGACCTTGTCAAATGGAGTCATGATTGAATATTGAATCCCAGAATTTCTGGGCGTGGTGGGACTCTGGGAGCCAAAGAAAGCACAAAGCGTAAAGCTACCGCTGAGCGCTGAACTGTCTGACATGTCTTCATCAGTCAAGTTGTAYGTATACGACCTCAGCAATGGCCTCGCAAAACAACTGTCGAGACAGCTCACTGGCAGACAAATTGACGGCATCTGGTTAGCTTCCGGACCATACATATGTCCTGTACATACTCAGCGTCATTCCAAGGCACACATCTGTTGTCGTCTTCGGCAAAGAGTACTTCTATGGACAAGGAATCAATATCACCTTTCCCGGCCGATCTCACGTCCGTATCATTTTCTTGTTCCCTTATTCCTTCGCTTTACATCTCCCAAGCATGGATCACCTTTACAGATACTGGATATGGGACCGACCTCAATAGATGGAGATACCTTCGATGATTACATCGCTGAAATGAGGGAACATTATACGGCAGACAAAGTGAGTAACTCATGCTCGAAGTGGTTGACCTGTGATCGAGGGTTTGCATTGCAGTATCACCTGCTCGGTGCGGATTTACCCCTGACTTAGCAGGCGATGGCTTTTATACTAGCTTGTCCAGAGTTCAACTGCAATTCTTTTACAAATGACGTTGTCGGTTTCCTGACAGGCCAGTCGATCCCTGATTTCATCAAAGGTCAGTACGAGGTTATGTATGACGACATTGCAACTCTCCACTGAGTTCAGCCACCCTTGTTCTTTTCGACAGATCTACCGACTGATTTTCTCTCGACACCTTTCGGCGCTTCCCTCAGGCCGACGATAGATGCGATGTACAGCCCTTCCCGCGGCGCTATCCCGACCCCGCCAGTTAGTGGTACTTCCGCGTCCATTCTTGACTCTGTCTCTGCTCGGTCGCAGGCAAACCATGCCACGGCAAATGTCCCAGCAAATATTCAAACACATGCTACAGATTCACTGTCTGGTGCCGTACATGTTATTACTAACGAGCCCTCTTTTCGTTCTTTCTTGAACACCCACAAGGCCGCAGTGGCGTTTTTTACTAGCTCCACGTGTGGGCCATGTCGCATGATAGAACCTGTGTTTAGGGAACTTGCCCAAACCAAGGGTGTCAAGTCCCAGGGTTCGGTTAGGAATGGAGCGGGCTTTGCCAAAATTGACATCGGTGTTGGTCTGGGCCGCACTTTAGCATCACAGTGGCGCGTGACAGCTACACCCACATTCATGTTCTTCCTCGATGGCACCAAGGTTTGAACACCGGTGATACTTGATTGCCGCATATGACTCAATTTCTTATGTTAGGTCCAAGAAATAAAAGGTGCTGATTCGGCAGAGTTGAAGACGCAAGTGGATCTCTTACTCTTCCAAGCCTATCCTCGTTAGTTTAAATGTGCCTTTGTCTTGAAACCTTGACAGAATCACTACCACAGCGCACCCACACACAAATCTATTACTACCATTTATTCAGAAGATATCATTCGATCCTATTCTATTCACTCGAGTTCCTGCCATTGACGCAGTCATCGCCAAACTAGACGCTTTCATAGATTCCACTCTTTGGCCAGACCACGATAAGACTCAAGTTAAAGCACTTATAAATGATACCGTTTCACCATATTTTAGGGCGCGTCTTACTACTGGCGGGAAGCTCCAAGGGCAATTTCCTTCCGCCACGTCGGCCATGTTATCCTCTTGGTCTCAAGCGAGCAGAAAATTAATTGACGCATTACCCACGGAGAGTTTATTCCCTATGATAGATTTGTGGCGACTTCTCGTCCTTGATCCTGCTGCAGAGACATGGATGGCGTCGCAACCGAATTTTGACCAGCATCCACTTTCATTATTGTTGGCGGGTATAGACAATACCATAGCCTCCACTTCTCGAAATTACATTCTAACGGCTCTTCGTCTTTTTGCCAATGTTTTTGCAAGCCCGCTCATCGCGCTGAAACTTGTATTGGGCCCTCAAAGRCAGAAGCTGACGGCATTTATCATACAGACTTTGTTGCATGACGATGTTATGGTTAAAAATGCTAGTGCGAGCCTGATTTTCAACTATTCTGCAGCTTTGCAGAGAAACCGAGTGGAATCTACGATAGGAACTACAATGCAAAGCAAATCTATACAGATAGACGAAGACGAAGATTGGGAAGTAGAAATAGTCAGCGCTATCATAGAGGCATTGAAAAGAGAAGAGGAAAGTGAAGACTTCGGTGGGTTCACATCATCCACCGACTTGATGCTCACTGAACGTTTTGGCAAGTGCACCGACTAACTGCAGCACTAGCATTTATTGTACGGTTGTCTCCATTTTGGAGTTCGATTCAGAGTGTTTTGCAAGTGCTACAATGTAAAGAAGTGTTGGAGAGTAAACTATCTGGAAGTGGATGGAGTAAGAGTGGGGGAGTTGGGCAGGGCGCCAGGAAGATCATCCAGGAAGTCATTAGCCTTGTGTCACACTGAGCGTGACACCACTTCATGTCAGACCAAAAGGCTCTGCTAAATAACCAGAAGCTCTTTGATGTATATGCTAAGAGACTGTGCTCCAGCGACGTCGTTGCCTTCTCTGATGTCACAGAGAAGCTTTCTACATGGCTTAACAATCCGAAGGCTTACTACGCCGAAGCTCGTCCGGAGGTAGGCTCAATTCAAACGCAAGTGCAGGGAATCTAACTCCATGCTGAGATCATAAAGTTGCTCACGGTAACTGACTTTCTATTCTAAATTTTCTTGGACCTGCTTAAGCATGATAGATCGCACAAACAACCGTTCAAGGAGCTGTGAGTCCAAAGTCAACAGAGCCCTTTCACGTATCGCAGTATAAGGAGCACCCTCTGATCCCACCGTACACGAAACTTATGCAAGTGGTGAGGCAATACATGAACTATTTTGTAGAACAAGACTTAGGGGGTTGGTCGCGTTACTGTCCAAGGCTCTAAATAAACTAACAATATGCTCAGCTCGTGTCAGACAACTCGTTAGCACGATAAGTGTCCCTTTGCCATTACCCGCAAAAGCCACTTCCCAAGAGGTTCACACGTATGTCATCTTACCCATAATATACTGTCAACGACCTGATGCCATATTTAGCCTAAGTAAAGAAGCACAGGTGGCTCAATCCCCAGACATCGTTTCAAGCACATCGGTTACTAGTTCAATCGCAGTCAATCACGACGCAGCCCTTGCCGCAGCTTCGGCGGCATCGACATCCCCACCATTGTTTGAGTCCGACAAGCTGCAGCCTGTGATGGACTCTACTACTGCGCCCCTGCAAGGCACTTCGCAGAGGGTCAAAAGGAAGCGTAAGACTTTAGACTACCTTATTGACGTCGACCAGAAGAAATTTCGTTTGGGGTCTATGCAGTCAAAAATTGAATCAAGTGGTTTGAATGAGGTTTGTTACTATATTTTGGAACCACCGGCATAATTTCAAGTCTTTTGTCTCCCAGGAAGCAATTGCAGATGTGCATTCAGCAAATGTTTGTAGTCCGTCAGAGAATGCTGGTCCGGATACTTCTTCTCAGGTGACATTAGGACCGACGAAAGAGGCTAGTGTTGTTAGCCCAACCGCTAGGCAATCGTTTACAGTTAAAAACGGTAACTACACTGTAATTTGGTTTTCGAACTTTGACCTATCCCTGTTAGAAGTCATCTCTGAGAAACATCCTGTGCAAAAGAGTAGTGAGGAGCAGCATAAGCAATTTATAGAATCCAGAGATAAATCAGTTTCCCGCGACCTTTCGGGAGTCGCGGCACAGCACACGGAATCAGCGGTGATTACCTCTGGGGTTAAAGCACATATATCCGCAGAGCCACTCGAAATCAATCGCAAGCACAAACCATCTCATGATGGAGGTCTTCCAAAATCCACCCAGCCCGGTCTTCCGTCGCCTGAGCGAGCTGGTGAAGGCGGGAGTGCAATACTGCCGASGAATAACGAAACTGCAGCAAAAAATGAAGATGACTCGATGCAGATAGATGAGGTTGATGAACAGTCAGTTCGAGAGCAGGTAGTGCCAGTGGCCGACGACATGGAGCTCGATAGCGAGATATCATTCCAAGACCAAGTGGTCAAAGGGCTTCAAAGACTTCATGCCCGATTATCTCAATGCGTATCACTGATGCCTCATTCTGATCAAGACATTGGATCCATGGTCTCAGAAGACCAAGGTGTAATAACTTTTGAACCTGTAGAAAATGTAAGTGACAAGACTGGTATGCCCTCCCCAGGCCCTTCGGAACAAGTCGAAAGTCCCATTCTCGCCGAGTCCACTTGTAAAAAGGCAGAATTGCCAGAAGTTGACGTTCGTGAGGCACCGGAATCTGGCTTATCCGCCATACACCGCAAGTATCCTGCATTATTTAAATGAGTGCAACATCTAATGACTGTCACCCAGAATCCCTAGAGAAGATCAAAGTTCCGATTCTTATCAGAGGTTTAACAAACCCGGGCAAGGTGAAAATCRGTTTTGAAATCAAAGTCGGCATCTACTCTGCACTTTTGCGCTGGACTCGACGCATGTCCCTGGTGTAAGCGGCGCCAGATATGCGCCAGATCCAATTGAATGGCTTATGTTTAGGTGGAATGTCAGCGATGCGATTTGTGTCACCCTAGGATGTTACGAGGCAACGGAGACAGCGCTGCAAATGGTCGCTAGTAAGAATGAGCGAGAGTGGCGGGAGTTTGTCTCTTCACACCGGCCGTCATGGCCTCAAGCAGGAGGTCTTCGACTATTACTCACTGCAGGGAAACAATACGACCTACCGCTCTCTCCTCCTCTTATTGTGAGCGCCCAATTAGTCTTGCGGTTCGTAGCTAACTTGGCGGTTAAGATGTCACAAGACGGTCTAGTTGATTTGTCCCCATATCTCGTTGAGGGCGCCGTTGGTGTAGAGCTGGATTTCATTCGAGATACATCGAAATACGTGTTCGCCCTGGTGTTGCATCCTCCTACCCCAGCCCAATGGGCATGGAAATCCGAACAGTGCAAAAGGGAACAAGACTGGAAAGAATGGATAAAGTTATTATCGCGGCCGTTCAATGTCAATCCTCTCCCCTTGCTCACGCAGTAGCGACGATACCAATTCCTTTGATCATACCCAAATTATTTTAAGTATTAATAATTGTCTCGAAATATCAAAGCCACGTAAAGATTGCAATTTGTGATAATCAAAAACGTTTAAAGGAATGAATAATAAAAGAAGATACGAACGAGAGCTTTCCGGTGAAGGACAGTAGGACAATCAATGACAAAACAAACGAAGGCATGGGCGGGAATCATGATACAACGGAGGACTCAATATCACTATGAGTCAACCAAAGAGTCCAAAGCCTTTTGGAAATCGTATCCATTTCGTTCGAGAGCGTCAACTGCTTGGGCGCGGGTGAAGCCTAATGTAATGAGTTGTGTTACAGGCTGAACGTCTTCATCACCATTGGGGGAAAGAATATTCAATCCAGGTTGTTCYCGTAGTGTTGATAGTTGTGGTTGCAGTGCCGCTGTTTGATGGGCCTCCTGGTTTTGCTGTTGCTGCTGTTGTTGTTGCTGTAGTAGTTGTTGCTGCTGCTGCTGTTTTTTCTTCTTGCCAAACGGTAGTCGAATCTATTCAGAATACTTTGTGTGAAGAACACTATGGAAAATGGTTGAGATAACTTACGCTCAGTTTGGAGCTCCTCGTTGGTATGTTGACAGGCTTCTCATCCTTGGGCGAAGAGGTCGAGGGTCGTGGTGATTTAGGCGATGAACCCCTTTGGGGGTTTGAGGCTTTCATCTTCTGGGGTGCGGGAGATGAGGAGCGCAGTGAGGTTTCTGGGTATCCTGCTGGAGAGGATCTGCCTCCAGGAGAGGCAGGAGTAGAGGAGGGGAACAGCTTGGAGGTCGGTTCCGTTTTCGCTGGTGCAGAAATTGACTGTGTGGCAACTTGGGTTGCGGGGGTGCCCAGTTCGACAGAAGGGCCAGATCCGAACCCTGAAAAGGTGTCCTCAAATGAAAAGGATTTCGTACTTTCAGGCGCTACTGTCGGGAGTTTCGGGACTGAAAAAAGATTGAAATCATCATCGGTGCGTGTTGGCGCAGTGGAGCCATTGACATCTGCTGTCGGCTTTCCGCTGACAGTGCTAGCAGGTGGTGGCACAGAAGGGCTTGGAGTTGAGAAATTGAAAAACTCGTCAAAATTGGCGCCAGAGGTGAATGGCTGGCTATCGGAAACAGGGTTCGAAGCGCCAGCTCCGTTGCGGGTAGGCTTCAACCCCAGGGCTTCGTCGAATGCCGATATACCGGTGCTATCAGCAGCAGAGGGAACCGTGGTAGACGTTCCTGTCAAAGAGGGCTCGAACGGACTTGTTGATTCGTTAAACGTGTCAAAAGTATCGCGGACGTTATGAGCATCGGCTGGTGGCTGGGAAGCTGCAACTATCCGTGACGTTTGCTCGGTTGCAGTCGGTGGCGTGACTCCAAATATGTCATCGAATGTCGTTGTCGTTGGTTGTGCTCGTTTGTCGGCTGGGACAGTAGTCTCTTTGTCTTGTATGTTCTTCGCAAGTTCGGAAAGAGGGACCTCATCTTCGCTGTCAGAGTCTGACTCCTCATCATCAAGTTCTTTGGGATCTGCGCTGAGATCTGTCTCAATGCTCTGCTCCTGAGACTTCTGCTCTGCGTTCTCTCGGTCGGATGGGGATGCCCCGGATATAGGACTCTCCGCAAATGGCGTACCAAGGTCCTCAATGGGAGGGAAGTGAGCGGCTGAGGTGTCCGTTGGCTGGTTAGATCCAGCTTCGTCAGTCCCACGCAATTCTTGGGTTAATACCGAGGACGACACGTGAACGACAGGAGATAGCGGGTCGGGACTCGCTGCTTGGGATCTCAGGGCCGCAGACGAAGGTGCCGTTACAAAACTTTCATTATCGGGCGGAGGCGAAAAGAAAYCCTCTGATTGCGGAGAGAAGACTCCAAGAGCAACGGGTTGGGCCTTTGGAGTGGCTGCAGTAGGCTCTGTGAATTCGGCCACGCCGTTTGTAGATGATGCGGGCAGCGGGGGGTCAACTTCGCCAGAGGATCTTATTGAATTTACGCTTTCATCCATATCGAATGCTGTATCAAAACTGAACATATCTCCGGGGAACGTCGGTTGCGCGGCACCATTTATTTCACTGACTGGTGAAGAAGTCAGTAATTCGGTTCAAATGAAGCCAGTGGACGGGCGTACCAGGGCTCGTACTAAGTTTATCAAAAGGATTGTTGCTACGCCCAAGCGACGCGGCGCTCGATACGTCAGGTGTAGATGGAAGCGGATGTTGTGCAGCAAAGGTCACGGAATCGGGAGAGAGCGTGCGCTCCGGGCTTGTGGTCATCGATGCTGCTTCGGCCTCCTTTGCTAGCTCAGCTTCGACGCTCTCCCTCTCGGCAATGACTGATGCCACTTCACTCGTAGCCTCTTCCAATTCCTTTTCCGCCTTCGCACGTTCACTCTCTTTTGAACTAAGCTGTTTTCTGGCAATGGCCAATAACCCTTTCTGCTGCTTAGCCTCCTTCTTGACTCGCTCCAATTCCTGCTTGATCTTCTCAGCCTCTTGACCGGCGTCCATCATCTTTCGGTGCAGTGTTCTGGCCTCCTCTTTGTCACGTAAGAAGACACCTTCTAGTTCAGCCTTTTCGACGCGCACAGCGCTTAGATTGCTCTCTGAATGGATCAGTTCTTCGCGCAGCTTTTGAATCTCGGTCAGTTGATTTGTTTGGCGTTCTTTCAGAGTTGTGAGTAACTTGGTCTCCGTCTCATACGCAGCCTTGGCAGATGACAATTGGGTTTGAAGCGCAGAAAGTTGGGCCGTTTGATTAGCAATTATTTGTTCCACGGATTGACGGTCGGTTTTAGCCGTTTCAAGGGAACGATTCGTTGATTTGAGTTGGTTCTGTGCATTCCCAATCTCTGCAGACTTATCCTGCAATGGAGGTGAGGAGGGTTTGTCATCATTGTCATCATCTCCAAGAAGGTCTTGATGTTGAGCTACAACGCAACAATAAGCATTATCCAAATAAATGAATAGCTTTTCGTACTGGAGCTGAAGGGGTCAATCGCAGTGCGGGAGGGAATGGTAGGTGGAGCAAAGGTAGGTAGTTTTGGACCTGTTTGCTGCGGCTGGAGAGTAGACATGTTCCCCGTAGATTGAGGTGGCACAACAGGCGTTTCATCAAAGGAGAACAGGTCAGTGACCGGTTCTGGAGAACGCTGTTGAGACGTGGTGTACATATTGCCGTTGCGCATTGAGGGGGGAATAAGTGAAGGAGGCAGAATCTCRGGAAGCTCTTGACCACCAATTCTTTTCTGGATCAAATGCATTGCAACCGCAAAAGCATCTCTGGTCAACTGGCCATTGCTGTTAATGTCAACCAAGTCCCTGTGAAGCCGATTAGAACAGGTTTCCAAGAATTCCAATGAGTACATGCCATATAAGAGCCAAATCTTCACTTCCTAGATTAGATTTGAGCATGAATGGGACGGCTACGTCGCCATCAATGTAGCCCCGCTTATGGACATCCAGGTCGTCAAAATATCTATCGGCGACAGCCTTTTCAGCGGGACCAATATCCCAACGAACGTTCTGGGCTGCCGGCTGTCCAAAGGGACTTGTGACAAACGGCGAAGACGCAGGTGCGCGCGCTGGGACGCTGGAAGGCGCTTTCGGTGGCGAAATGCCTGTGTAATTGGGCTGCACTACATTCTGTCCAGTGTACTGCGGTTGAACTGTAGTTTTGCTCTGGGCAAAAGTACTGCTGATGGGACTGAAAGAGCCGCTATTGCCGGAAGTATGAGAGCCCTTTGGTTGAGCRTGACCTGTGGCTTGCTGGTATAGTCCGGGCGGTAGTGATAAAGGTATGACGGAAAGTTGGCGTGACATGACGGCTTGTATAAAGTACATGCCGACAGTAAAGTCTGCTATATCTAAGGCGCCACGATCCTGGGTATCTGCAAGATTCCTTTGAAAGGTGAGCTAAGGGAAGCAGACGCAAACGCAAAAGATGCATACCAAATTTGGAGGAGTTGGTCGTTGGAAAGTTTGGACTTGAGGAAGACTGCTCTGGCCTTGTCGCCTGGGAGACGTCAAAAAACTAGTGTCTCCCAATGGGAAGGATACACGGACCGCTTATGAGGCCATTTTGAGGGCCRGCTTTGTAGAAAAGACTGTGGAATTTAGTCCGGTCCTGCACAGTCAGTGGAGGGAGGGASGCGGGAGGAGGTGACTTGGGTAATGAAAGGCCGGTGTTCTGCTGYGATATGATTGCAACACCATCGATAGTGGGCAATGGTCCAGCTTAGGGCGGATGAGCGAAGGAATGGTACATGGCGGACAAGGCTTACGTCTCCCTAGTAGTTCTTTAGACACTTTCTCTCCCTTCTGCGCCCAACCCATGAGCCTAACGGCAATAGAAACACCCTTTCTTGACAACCATCCATTATTGTCTTCGTCGGCGATATTCCATATTTCCCCGAGGACGGTGGGAGCAAGATTCGCGCCTCCGAAGGCCTTGACAGCGACGTCACCGGTAAGGATGCCGAATTTCTGGGTGTCGAAGAGAGTGAATATCCGGCTGACGAGGGCTGCTTCCGACGGTGTCGGAGTGAAATTAGTGGAGGACATGGTGGGCGTCGGAAGAGGAGAAATGGCCAGTTGTCCGGAGCCGTTTGCATTCACACGCCTAAACGGGTGCTTGCTCGCTGCACCACCTCCAAAAATTACATTCCTCAGCGAGCTTAGCTTGAATGCTACCGTAACCCTGCGCTGCCTGTGAGCAATCTTTGCTATCCAGCGCCCKCTACAAATTCAATGCGGGCGGCTGCTGCGCCGCGGATGCAAGGCATCACGTGATCATATAAATCGGAACGCGTGCCAGGCCTGACGGCGCTCAGGCTTCTGCTCTTTGACGGTCATGGAACAGCTTACATCTTCTTTGGGCCCTCCTCGCGCATCTCAGAAAACAAATGTAGCAGCGCCGGAGCAACAAAACAGTGGCAGCGTCACGAAACGGTAATACGCCTTTTTTACTTGCCAAGGTGCTGCTGACGCGTGGACAACTGGCAGACTTGGCAATGAACTTATGACTTTGATGGTTTGTTCTGCACTACCTATCTATAGTAGCATGTTGTCGACGTGAGATCACAGATGTCCTCTTCCCCAGGAATTGTAAGCATCCCCCCACTTGGGCAACCAGAAACTCATTGTTCGTAGTCTGCTTTTCCCAAGAGTGACGGTAACCTGTTTGAGTGGATTGGGACGCTTGAGGGCGCGTCGGAGACTGTAAAATTGAATGCCCCCGAGGCGGCTGGAGACTGACGCGGTGGCAGGTATATGCAGGCCTTAGCTTCAAAATATCGATATCYTTTCCATCAAACTATCCATACAAGGCGCCCTCGATCAAGTTTGAGACGCCATGCTACCACCCCAACGTAGATATCAGCAATGGGGCGATATGCCTGGACATCCTGCAGGACAAGTGGTCGGCGGTATACAGCGTGCAGACGATCCTACTCTCACTGCAGTCGCTGCTTGGAGGTAAGTGGGACGCCATTGCGAGAATGTCACTGAGCGCGTGCAGAGCCGAACAACGGGTCTCCACTAAACTCGGAGGCGGCGGGGCTGTGGGGACGGGCAACGGAGTACAGGGCTGAGGTGGTGAAGCATTACCGTAGTGTGTAGTTGCGTCCCAGCATTACCATATCATATAGTTGAATAAGCAAGTAACAACAAGKGCTATTGTTACTCCATCGCAGGCAATGTCGAGCTCGCCGCCAGACATCTCTTCCCTTCTCTCTACGCCGCAACGTCTTCATGATCCTTATGATTACGACGCCGCCCGCCCGCCCTTTCACTTTGCCTCCCAGCAAACTCCCTTTGGCCAGTCGCCGCTCAAGAGCAAGCCTGTACGTAGCCGTTCCCCGCTCTCTCCAACCTCCTCACCCTTCTCCAGCAGTGGCTCGACACCAATCCTCCCGACGTTCGTTCCCTTTCTCCTCAAAACAATTCCGACTTCTCCTCCGCAGGCGGTTCTCCGCCCTTGGGCCATCTGCCTACCCCTACTTTGCCCCCCATCGCTCCTGCCCAGAGCTTGGATGACGAGATCATTCCCACCGCCATCGTCATAAAAAATATACCATTCAATGTCAAGCGTGAATCTCTTCTCGAATTAATAGTGCGTGCTGACTCTCATCACAACACCCCTTGCGCATCTCAATTTTTCTCTCCTCCAGGCATCGCTTTCGATTCCAACGCCCTATGCCTTCAATTATCACTTGGATCAGCAGGGTGCTTTCCGTGGCTTGGCCTTCGCCAATTTCCGCCAGTCTGCCGATGCGGACGCCGTTGTTGCTGCTCTGAACGGTTTCGACGTTCAGGGCCGAAAATTACGCGTGGAATACAAAAAGGTTCTTCAAGCAGGCGAAAAGGAGCGCATCGAAAGAGAAAAGGCCATTCGCCGCATGCGCTCCATGCAACTCGAGAAGGAGCAACAGCAGGGCAACACTGTAGCAACTCCTGTCTCTCCGCTGTATGACGACTATGGTACCACCATTTCTTCTCCGTTCAGCGCGACACGTTCCTTCTCCGTTGGGACTACATATCAGCAGCAATATTCCCCCCCGGGTCTCTCATCGACCATACCATATAGTATCTCTCTCAGCTCGGCCTCTCCGGCGCCAGCACAGATGAATTCTCCGCAGCCGCCGCAGCCGGTCTCTACCCCTAGCGGCTCGGAAAAGGGAGCTACTAACGAACTTGACATGAATGATCCATCGACTCTTGAAATCTACTCTAGGGTCTTATTATTTAAGGACGATCACATGCGCGATGAACTAGCCTTTTCAAGGACTTTGACTCCGAAGCAAAGGAGAATTGTTCATCTTGTCGCTCAGAGACTCGGCGTCTATCACTATTCTACAGGCGAGGGAGACGAGAGGTATGCCGTCGTAACCCGCATTGATCCGCAAAGGGTATGCACTATATTCGCCTCCTTTTCGTGCTCTTTTTGACCCCGTCGCAGCAACAGCAGTCCAGTCAACGAGCGCCTCACACATTATCTCGCGCTCCATCTGCTTATCTTACGCCCTCTGGTCAGACAACCGCAAGCACTCTTCGTGTGAAAAAGTCTATGCCTGACATGAAGACTCTTCATTCCCAGGCACCAAGGCTTACTTCTCGTGCGTCCAATGGCAACATTCGCGAGGGCTTTGCCACCATAGCTTCCTCCACTCGCCGCATTTCTTCCGGTTTCAATTCCTTGTTTTCTACCAATAGCCCCTTCGGTGGTAGTATTCCGCCCGTCCCTAGTCTACCTGCAAGCTTATCTGCGATGAGCCTGAATGGGGGTAGTACCGCGATCGGTTCAAACGTGACTGAGATGACGGCCACCAGCGGAGTGGTGAGGCAACCTCGCGGTCCAGGTGTCGGAGGATTTGGAAGGCGGGATAGTCGGCTTACAGGTACTTCCGCTGCTCCCGAATCTACGCCATCCAGAGGCGGAATTGATGTTCAGACGCATGAACCATTGGAAATGTGATGACCATCTCTAGTTGCTAATGATCTGACGTGCAATATCCGAATGCTTATACAGATGATTTGCTACAGCTATACACCCTGTTACCCCTCCATTCTTTTTTTCCGATAATTGGCTTACTCTCACATTTTGGTCTGGGTACCATTGTTCAAATTTCATGTTCACGGAATCAATAATAATTTCTTGTCACGTGTTCAGACTTGTCTTCATGCCAGCTTCCGTTGCCATCCACGCGGCTGTGTTCACCGCTGGCGCCCTTATCGGGGGAGGCATTACTGCCGCCGTAGTCAACAGAAACAGGCTGCAGCAGCAACCGAAACTACCTGACCATGAACTTCCGTCACCTGCCATGGATGTCATCACCACCGGCCGACCGGGCGCGTTGACCGTCGCGTCCGGCGTACTCAAGTATGGCAACCCAGGTGCGAGAAACCTTTTGCGCGTGACCAAACTTCCAACGCCGCTCCAGGCCCAATTTCAGACACACTCGTTCGCAAAGCATATGTCGCCGCGTATGATCGGCGGCTCAAACACCCGGCTTGGGTGAGCGCACAATCTCTCGTGCACCATACACTGATGATGCCAACATGTATAGACTGCGGAGCACCTGACATTGAGTTCACTCGGACGGTCGCTCTTGCCTGGGCTCTCGGACGCCGGCGAATCAGGCGACAGGACCAAGTCGGCGTTTGTGGAAGATATGTCCATCCCTACCATGTTCAGGGCTCGTCTGCAAGATTATTTCCGCAGTGGGTATGATCGTGGTCACATGTATGTCGTTTTTACTTTGGCTTGGAACGTGTCATTATCATTGTCGCGCCAGGGTTCCTGCCGCGGATGCCAAGTCATCTCAAGTACGACAGTGATCCTTCTCATTAGGCTTGCCTGACGTGTCGATTTTGTGTAGGATGCGATGGACGAGACGTTTATGCTATCCAACATAGCACCTCAAGTTGGGGACGGGTTTAATCGCCATTGTAAGACTATATTTTTKTGGATATTGCACGTATCCTGACGGCTTGTAGATTGGGCCTATGTAGAGGACTGGTGCCGCCGCCTGACCAACACATTCCAGGACGTTTACGTGTTTACCGTTCCGTTGTATCTGCCCAGCCAGGGTCCCGATGGCAAGTGGAGAGTGGTAAGCATGTTTCTGTACTCGCTATTTCCTACGTTGAAGATGAGAATAGACTCATGAAGTGATCGGCAATCCTCCCAACATCTCAGTGCCAACGCATTTTGCCAAAGTGGTGCTGGCCTCGCGACCAGCTTCGGCGTCGACTCCACATATTCATGAGGTGTCAACAGGTGCATTTGTTCTTCCTAACGCTGTAATTCCCGATAGCGCAGCCCTGGAAAGCTTTGTAGTGCCCGGTATGCTAGAATCTTCATCTATTCATTACTATGTTNTAAGTGATATACAGTCGAAGCTGTTGAACGTGCAGCTGGTCTATCGCTCTTTTCAGAGGAAGTCAAGGCATCTTCAAAGCACATTTGCAAGACGTCAAAATGCGAGGTTATTGTCCGACGTTTCGATGACGCCCGGAAGAAGACACCGAAAGCAATCGCAGCACCAAAATAGATCTTATGATATCTAAATATTTGGGATTATTGGACCATAAAGCAACACGTACTAATAGTCGGATAGCATATCCTTGATACCATCCCAATAATGTTTGTCCACATATGACTCTATCTCTTGTTTTGTAAGCCAAGCAAAATCTTTTACCAATGTTCCCCGGGGACTACATTGACCAGCCATGATATGCGCCTTGAAAAAGAAGGTTGGGTTCTACAAGGATGCGTTAATGCATTACAAAAGACAGAGTTGGTTCACGCGCGTACTTCCGGGTCCTGCAGTGGTTTGTAGACACCTATTGGCTTCCGGCTCACAAGCCATGTGTCCATACTTTCACCGCATTCCGCCTGGAGATCCCTGTATGCTGCCTATCCAAGTCTGAGACTAATTGCGGCCGTCGTCAGAAACGCGCTTACCTCGTGCAGTAGTTCGCCTTTCTGCAGACCGCCCTGAGGGAAGCGCCAGATATCGCGACCGTTCTCCTGTGCCTGCAGCAAGAGATAGATATTCCTCCTGCCCTTCCTGTCCATGCTCTTGTAATCCCTGCTCGCGTCGGCAGAGTGGACCCGTGACACGAGTTCCTCGCCTTCGCCTTCCTGCCGGGCGAGGGTTTCAAGGGCGGCCTTGGTGGCAGCTCTCTCCTCTTCTGTCACTTCTTCGCGAACACCGAAGGACGGGCCGAAAGCTCGCCGTTCACGCTTGCGCTCCTCCTGAAGAAAGCGCTTCTCGAGAAGCGAGCCCTGCTTGAAGTAAAAGTCGTGCGGGAAGGGGTTGTGAAGAGCTCTGCGGATGCGGGCCTGGTAGGCATAATAGGCGCGTTCAAAGAGGGAGGGCGTGCGTGTGAGAATTGGCGCGCGGTTGAGCACAACGGCGGCAGAGAGCATTTTCTGGGCGGGAGCGTATGGCAGAGCAGGCGTGAGAGCCCCTTGCCAATCTCGTCAGAGCCGCCATGTCGCTCAGCCTCGTATCGACCCCGTTTCTCGACGAATTGTCCGCCAAAATCCGCGTCAAGCCCGTGCCATGGGAGGGCTACCACAGAGCGGACCTCGTCACCTCAGAGGAGCTCGCACTCATCAAGAAGGTCGACAAGCAGCCCAAGGCCCGCGTTGAGAACTCTCTCCTCTCCGAGGGCAGAGTTTATGCGCTACTCTATCTGAGGCTGCTCAACAAGCTGCAGCGGATAGATACTATGCAGTGTCTCCTTGTCCTTATTGCCGACGCGTTGACGGGTACGTCCTTTCCACTACACATCATGCTATCATTACATCGCCGAGCAGACCATGATGAGCGCATTCTCCTCTTTCAACAGACGAGCGAATCGGATCCAGACCTCCCATACACCTCCCTGCTACGGTACGCATGGCCAATGTTTCCCATGCGAGATGCTCACCTTTCAAATGATCAGTGCAACCGAAGCGCAGGACGAGTTTGTCCAACTGAAAGCCGCACAGATTTTGACCGTACTTCTGAGGTTTGTTTCGTCCTGGCCGCCTCCTCGTCTATTCACATCCGTCCAGCACAGAACGCAAATCGGCAGCACTGGCGAAGCTTCCCACATTTCTTCACACCCTTGCTACCCTCYTGCAAGACGGTTCACCTGCAAAGCGTGATGTAGCAGTCCAATGCCTAGAAGCCCTACTAGCCCGACCAGAGTGTCGGAAGATGGTATGGGAAATACCAGGCATTATCAAAGGGTGCGTGTTGATGATACCTGTGCTCCGACACTCCTAGACATTGCGCTCCCAGTTTCGTCGACATTCTGAAGAGTAAGCCTGGACCACAGATGAATTACCAAGTTTCATTCTGTTTTTGGCTGCTGTCTTTCGACCAGGTCGTTGCCGAGCAAATCAACAAGTGGGTAAATTTCATCTGTGACCCGCTGGTTGCTGAGTCGACCCGCAAAGGAAATATGACGTCGTTCCGTTACTAGTCGAGGTCGCACAAACGGCTGTTAAGGAAAAGGTCATTCGTGTTGTCATTGCTACGTTCCGAGTTGCGTACATTCTCCGAGCCCTAGTGATCATCTCATGTCGCAGCGCAGAACTTGATAACCAAGGCTCCTTCCGAGAACCTGCCTGCGATGTTAGTGGCACACCTCTTGCCATTTGCCAAGAGTTTGTGCTCAAGAAAATTATCCGACGAGGACATTCTTGAAGACGCCCAATTTCTTAAGGATGAGCTGAATGCTAGGTTCCAGAGTCTAACGTAGGCATCTCTGGGTTGGTCCAATTGTCTCACATCTCAGAATTCTGACAGAACTTATGACGAATATACTTCGGAATTGTTATCCGGACACCTATCTTGGACGCCTGTTCATGAGTCRGAAGATTTCTGGAAGGAGAACGCAGCAAGACTCAATGAAAAAGATCATGAGCTGCTACGGTATATTTTACTTCTTATTGCTACGATTCATAAGTGCTTATCTTTCTGCGACAGCATATTAATCAAACTACTGAAGGAATCCACGGAACCGGTCGTCCTTGCCGTCGCTGCACACGACGTTGGACAGTACGTCAAGCATTATGACCTGGGGAAAAAGTGAGTGTCAGCTCCTCCACATTCCCCCTGCTTTACACGGCGGCCTCGTCTAGGTGGGTYGCAGACCTGGGTGGGAAGTCTCGAGTTATGCAACTCATGTCAAACGAAAACCCGGATGTGAGATATCATGCATTGATGTCTGTACAACGGCTCGTTAGCCAATCTTGGATCACAGCCTAAAGATCAATCATGCCACACACCCGCTATACTATCCACAGACACTATAACAGATATCACATATCATTTAGAATACAGCAGTTCATTGCTTGCCACAATCACTTACGAGATGCCACCCAGATGTCGCCTATGGTGTCCCACTCCTTTAAAGTCGATATCTTTTCTCGTCCTGTCATAGTACCTATGTCTTCATCCCCTGTACCAATTATAATTCTATCTTCTACAAGAAGCGCTCGCAGCCCTCCGAAAGAGGTTAATCCTTTTCGCAGAGGCATGTATGTTATCTCGAATTCTTGAACAACTTGTCGTATTGACATTGAATTCTCATCTCCCTGAACCTTTGTGCCGAGAGTGACGGGAGGCAAAAATATTGTGGAGGGTCCCACATACACCACCCCAGGCTGGGCCGATACCGATCCGAGCTCGTCCGCGTCATCGACAGTAGGCGACGGCAAGTTCGTTTGGTCATGAATGCCTTCTTGCCGGTATTCTAGCTGCTGTGCACTCTTGGTCGTAGCAACATCGTCAACTAATGAAGTACGCGACATTGATAACAGATTCTGCTGCACAATCGCCGGGTTGAAACCGCCGACAGTAGAGGTTGGGGTTGCCGTTCCCGAAGAAAGCAGCCGGGTATTGACCGCATCCATTGCCGAAGCCGTTCGTGTTACTCGTTGAAGGTGCTGAATCGCAATTCTGATGGCTCGCTGCCCTTGCTCTTGTGAATGGGAAATGACAAGCGCAAGTTTGACAGTGAACGGTTTCTCAATGACGATCTCGTTTCGCGGGACGTGACGAACTATTAGGGTAGTTTCGAGTTCAGTTGTAGGCATCTGAGAGGGTGTTGGGTTTGGTGGTTGGTGACCCATCAGAGTTGATGAAAATGGAATAGTCCGCGGTACAGCCTGAGGAGGTGGTGAGCTAGCGCGTTGGCTTATAGGGGTAGAAGGCCTTGAACGCATTGGCTGTGGTGACTGAGGTCGTGAAGGAATGCTTCCCGCTATGGTGCGCTTCAAATACGACGGAAGAGCAGAAGCTTGTTGCTGTGGCGGAACAACAGTCAATGGAATTCGGCGCGACAGCACAGATGTGAGCAGACGTCCAGGTTCTCCGAACAATGAGCGCCAAGCTATGTTCAAACGGCCGAGTGGTACTACACTGCCAGGGGCATAAGTGACTGTTGTCAAAACTATCACTTTGGGACTTAGAATGTATACATATTGCCTTGTGTCCTGAGGTTGAATCAGAGTCATGGAGTTTGAATAAATGCTCTGTTCCTGCCCGTCGTCGTCCACTGCGATGACATTGGCATCTTTGGCTTCCCAATCCTCTACGCATTCAAAGCGCATTTGTTCAAAGTACAGTGGCTGCTGGCTTGAATTTTGGATATGCACTTCAAGGAATACTTTGTCCTTTTCCGAAGGGACTGTCAATGCCGAAGGTGATCTTACAGTGTGAACTTTGGTCTTGACTGAGAGGGGATTGGTGACCTGCGTGATTATTCAGTCAARGAGCGTCATCTTTTTTGTGTCATGCCCTTACAATGAACTTGTAAAACTTCCTAAATGTCTGTAGGCCTGGATCATTGGCATCCTCGGCTGCACCGGGCATGCTGTGAAGCCCAGGAGGAAGGCGATATGTGACGCTGCAAGCTAGAACGTGCTGGCCTTGTTCTTTGATCTCGTGGCTGACCACGGTTTCCAATGAACCGGCGACGRCAAGATGATGATTCGCTCCTCCTAGTTCTGTGAGCAACGTCTTCGAATTTGCTGTCTGAATCTCGACTTTGAGTCCAACATCTGTCACCTCGGCAGACGTCTCATTATTAACACATAAACAGCTGGTGAATGTTTCGCCCAGTTGGATGGATCCAAATGAAGATGGCAGAGTGAGGAGCTCTGACGCCTGCGTGAAGTCGCGCAACGTTTTCGGGTGACCAGTCAACGGGACTGTACCCTGTAGCGAGATAATGGATGCGGAAGAGTGCGCCTAGGGTATATGTCGTTAGTGGCGAAAGCTGATACGAGTATAAATTGACGGACTGAGAATGAAGGCGAACTGGAGTAAAATGGTTGCCATGCAGCAGCAAGGTCGGGTCTCTGGAGGTTGAATCAAAGACTTGCGTGGGTTTGGATTGGAGCGAAGCGTACAGATACCCGCATGACTTTGAGGGATAGCAGGTGGGTACTAGGCGCGTCCATGATGTTATGATATAGGTCGGTTAGATGATATGGAACACGCGGTAGTCAGACCATAAACGCGTCACTGGTAAAATTCTGAAGGCCTTCAGCCTCGTAAGTTACTTGTATGATACGGAGTGGCCGTTAGCCACCAACGCCTCCCTAATGCAATACAGATTGACAAAGTAAAAGTACTAAAATACTGCGTAGATGTTTGACAGAAAACACGTGTTGTGGGCTGGGCCAATTGAAAAAAAATCCAAACTTCCTCCAAGCCGTCCCATGTCACTGGGGCGTATTCAACGCTTCGGTCCAGGCCGTCGACTAGGCAGCTTTTTTATCTGGCGAGGAGCGCCAGGTGTTGCTGTCGGAGCGGATCCGATGGTAAACAGCGGTGCACTGGGAGCGGACGGCGCTAGAGGCGAAGTTGTACTGAAAGGAGAAGAAGGCGCAGACTGTCCGAATCCAGAGTTGCTGAAACTTGAAGCTGATGGCTGTGGCAGACTGAGGTTGCTGCCACCTACGGGAGATGCAGGTTGACTTGATCCAAACGTGAACGCTGGGTTGGGCGCCGATGGTGCGAATGGGAAAGGTGGATTGAATGTAGCGGGGCTGCTAGGCGTCGAGCCTGCTTGTGGTTGTCCAAATGGGTTATTAGACGCACTGCTTGGTTGACCAAATGAAAACGTATTGCTGCTAGATRCGAATGAAAAAGGTGCACTTGTGGGTGATTGCACCGCTCCAGCTACATCGGGTGTCTTGTTCTGACCAAAGGAAAAGGACGATGTTTGTGAAAAATTAATCGGTTTATTGTGAACAGGTTTAACTTCTTTAGCAGACGTTGCAAAAGGATTCGATGCTAGTGGTTGAGATCCAAAAGTGAAGGGCGACGAGCTTGACGTATTTCCACTCCCCTGCGTACTAAACAACGAACTGGATGTCGGGGTCTGACTGAAAGAAAATCCAATCATTGTTGATTTTGCATCGCTGGATTGAATGTCTCGTGCTGGACTCTCGTCCATTTGCACTTCTTGATCTTGTACTTTGGGCGGAGTAACAGGACGTCCCAACGAGCTAGCTGCCGGGGACCCAAAGGAGAAAGGTTTACTAATGTCACTAGCAACGGATCCTCCTCCCCCGAAAGCAAACAAGCTCGTGCTGGTAGATGCCGATGGCTGCGGCTGAGAAGCACCAAATGAAAAGCTAAGATTTTCTTTCTTCTGTTCGGGTTGGGCTAGCGTAGAAGATGACGAACTTGATGGGACGACTGAGCTAACTGGAGCTTGACTCTTAACCTTATCCGAAGCACCAGCAATTTGAAAATTGAATCCGCCAAAAGAAGGTTTAGAAGCTGATTCATTYGTCAAACTAAACGACGGGCTACGAGATTCGCCACTGGCTGTTGGTGGTGCAAAACTGGATGAGGTCAGAACAGGTTCAATGGATACAGACAGACTTGAGGTTGTGCTTGCGACATTGCTGTTTGGCACAACGCCCAATACAAGATCATTATTTGCGGTCGAGTCCGCAATCAACGGATCTGGAACCGGTTTACCAGGACTAGAGCCCTTGGCGATGCTACTCATGGATGCGGCGTTCGATTCGGCGTT
>JNHV02000080.1:0-45325 GCA_001691785.3 Amanita brunnescens Koide BX004 | reverse complement strand
GTTGTGTGGGCTGTGTCCAGAATAGGAAGGTGGTGGTACAGGTTCAAGATGCGATGCCCCCATCCTCTCAGCCCTTTACATCAGCGTCGCAATACGACGAATTTTCCCGGAGGTGATGCCGCCTCCCACCACCAGGTGTTTATTTTTTGTCGACGATGGCATCATAATCACCGCCTCCCCTTCCCTACAGACCAATATCGCAGTTCTACGCCTATATCTACTATTGCTCCTTCAGGCCCTTGGCGACATAGGACTACAAGTTGAAGCGTCGAAAACCGAACTTATTCATTTTTTCGCTTTTGAACTCACTGCATCAAGGCGGCTCTCTATTGTACAGCAACCTCATCTCACTTTCACCTGGAAACAAGTCAATCATGATATCGCCCCCTCATCAAGATGGCGGTATCTAGGATTTTTCTTCACGCCTACGCTCGACTTTTCCTACCACGTCCAGTTTTATACTAATAAAGCTTTTAGCATGATTAGGGCTTGCAGTATGCTCGGAAACTCGGTCCGCGGAATCGGCCCACGACAATGCGCACATGCCTATCAAGCGTGCGTTCTTTCAGTCCTTACCTACGGCCTTGCGCTCTGGTACACTACCTGGGGTACCGGCGTCATACGACTCGTCAAAAAAATGGAGCGCGTCCATTCCTACGCCTTGGGATGGGTGATCGGCGCTTTCCGGACATCACCCATCGGATCCCGAGAGCTGGTAGCCGGTATTCCCCCGCTTAAGGTCATCCTCAACATGCGATTACATGGAACCACAGCACGTATTCTCTCTCTGGGCGAAAACCACTCTCTATATAGGACATGGACAATGCGGTGGCTTCCGACAGCCCTCTCCCATATCACACCTCGACGACGAGCTCGACACCTTCCGACCGATAACCCTCTTACGCGCCTGTCGGCTACAGCCGTAAGAGAACAATTTGCCCCACACCACCCTGTCGCTCGACCAGGAGAACACATTGTCGACCTATACGCCCACCGACTCTTCTACGACCTGTCTGCTCCAAAGCGTTCATCAAAGTTCTTTGACGGATGGGTTCGCGACTTCAAGAGGAAAATCGAGGATCTCAAAGCTGAACGACGCACGCTCGTTTTCACGGATGGCGCTTACTGGGCCAGGTCCTCTCGCGCATCCTACGCTTTCGCCATCTATCACGCAGCCAAGTGGACCGACCATTACGGTTGGTGCCCTGCCGGGTCCTCCTTCGACTCCGAGCTTGCGGCGCTTGAGGAAGCCATCCAATGGACTGTCATCAATAATATCCAAAGCCCCATTTTCTTCGTCGACAACAAGTCCGTTCTCACATCCTTTCTGAACCTCGACTCCCATTCCAGCCAGATGGCCTCAATTCGAATCAATATACTGCTCAAAGATCATCTCTCAACTACGGACAATATACTATCCTTCGCCTACTGTCCTTCCCACGTTGGGATCGAAGGCAACGAGCGTGCAGACAAGCTTACCAAACAAGGTGCCGCCTTAGGACCTGCCACTCCTCTCCGGATCCTGCGGTCGAATTTTATCGGCCAATTCAAACGGGATATGACAACTCACTGGCGTGTCCTCGCCACATCCCAATCGTATAAAGGCCGCAGTTGGCTCCCAATCAAACGGAAACGCAGGAAGTTCAAGCCCGACGTCATCAACAGTCATGCAAGACATTCTTTTTGACTTTGTCGGGTAACGACATAATAACCATTAGCCGTATGGCCCGCACTTTGACTAACCACGCCCCGACGGGCGAATATCGACGAAGATTCCATCCAAATGAACCGACTTTCTGCAAGACCTGCGGACCAGGGACCGAGCATACCCGCGACCACGCTCTCTTCTCGTGCCCAAAGTACGAGCCCCTTGCCGCTTCGCTAACTGATTGGAAAAATGATAGACACAACGATAAGACCTGGAAGATCTTCTTCCAGGCAAACCCTTCTGCTTTTACATTCGGCGACCTGCCGGATGACGTCCATTGACGTAGCAGAGAATTTTTTGAACCACCCATGACTTCGTGTCATGATTACATATGGCCTACTTTTCCACTCTCTACGTACAACTCTTTTTTCTTTTTCGCTTTCTTCTCTTAACCGATCTAACATAAGCGGTACAACCGCATGGTACATATAGCTTCTTATCCTCTTGTCCAACGTATTAAAAAAAAACTAGGATAGAGGGTGTACCAACATATACCGATAGAGTGAAAAGAACTGTACATGTATGTACTAGTCTAACG
The DNA here is from genome assembly GCA_001691785.3 of Amanita brunnescens Koide BX004. Lineage (NCBI taxonomy): Eukaryota > Fungi > Basidiomycota > Agaricomycetes > Agaricales > Amanitaceae > Amanita > Amanita brunnescens. The sequence continues at coordinate 43,079 of JNHV02000080.1, read as the reverse complement.
AGTTGATGTCCTGACGTAGATGCTTGGGGTTGTCCTAAGTTATCCAACTTTCAAAACCTGATAATTGTCGGCAGAAGCRCGACATGAATCTGGCATCCTCTGCCGAGTGATGGGATAAAAGGGGACATGTCGAAAATTATTGACATGGGAGGCCCTTTGCCTTGTCCAGCCCAGTTCTCTCATGCAGGYTCATGCAGGCGGCGTCGGCTGACAGGTCAGGCGAACTCACGCTGCAGTCTAACTGATCTAAACAATGGAAAATCAGGTACCGACTACGGAATCGCATCCGTACCTGTTCTTTTTTTGATTTGGGCGAATGATCCGGTGTATTTTCTTTCGGGCTTAGGCGTCCGATTCTTGTGTCATGAATTATGTACATATGACCTTGTATGACTTGTAGATTTCGGCAGCAGCTTTTGGCTCAACTTCACGTAACTCTGTTAATTTCCAGAGGTCATCTGCGCTCATCTGCGCTGAGAATATGTCGGCSCGCTGCATGGTAGAGATCACGCTTATTATTATTCATGCTATTTTGAACACCGGAGTACGTACAATAGGAGCAATAGGTCGCGTGGCTCGAAGAATCTGCATACACACCTATATACATCCCTTCAATCACCAACATGTAGACTATCCGATACAGTACTGCTGGCATCCGCATGTCACTAGCCATTGTTGTCTATCTTCAATGGGGACAATTTAAAAATGGTTCAGCCCAGCGCATGGTCCGAAGCTCGCAGAGCGTCTGGGGAAAGACTTAGCTTGATCCTTCATCAAAACAGCTTTGACGGGGACTTGGGACCGTCAAAGGCTGAAAATTTCACATTCAGGGAATGCAGGGCTTGCCTTGCGGTGTTCATTTCAAAGAATCAGCTGAATAAAATCAGATTAACCAGACGCGTCGCCCGGTCCAGTCGGTTACACGCTTGTCATCCTTGAGATATATGGATTGAGTTTCAAGCATCCTTGATCGTGTTCCTGAGACATGTTTAATCTGTAACTGTTAAAACCATCTCTTATCACTTGCTGCTATGCTGCTACATGTTCCGAGCCGTGTTCGTCTAGGTTCGTCTTCGCTTGGTACAATACTAGAAAGACGTCAAAACTCCTATAGGCAATGATTGTCAGGAATTACTAATAATCCGGGTCATATTTTTCCATCATTCGGCCGAGATCTCATGGCCTCTCAGATGTATTTACTTCCTCTGATGAGTCCGCGTTATAAAAGTGAAATTGTTGAATTCGAGAGTAGATTGAGAATCAGTGGAAGAAGTCCAGAAGCACTTGGTAAACATGATGTGCGTTAGAGTTCCTCTGATCTGCCTGAGGTTCGCTACATTCCCTGGAACGGGAGTCTTATCTGTCGAGTATGCGTCTGTGAAATGACATCGTATGGCACATCGACCTTATCAAGTGCACTTGTCTGCGCGGAGGCTTAGATATCGCATCAGAAATGTCCCCGGAACTATTGGAGACGTTTCGTACTCCTGGAAACAAGAACTCGGCTGTCGGCCCGACTCGCAGAGGGTGCTTCTGCAACAGCGCTGAGCTGGGACGGGTCGTTGTTAAAATGACGTCCGAGTGAAAGTCACTTCGGGTCGAGTCTGAGCCGCTAAYACTATGGGAGCTTGGGTTGGGCATGGTGGCATTGTTATCTCACGCAGCTCGACTCTCGAGATACCTCATGCGCTGCTTGTCATCACGAGCTTGTCATCACGAACGGACTCAGTACATATTTGACTGGGACTCGACGAATTCACGTACTTACATGTGATGTTTGCTAGCAGGATGCCCAACAAGGATTTCTGAACTTACGGGACACCAGGGACGGAAGCTGATGACATCAGTAAGCGAGTATCTAGGCAGTGCGCAATGGCAATCGTTTGTGTAAGTGCAATGCGTGACTCGGACGTGAAAAGTCGTAGGGTCAACATTGCGACCAGAACCTCGTACGTGGCGGCTGGCGTTAATGTTCGCCCCGAACGTTCCAGTGACTGGCTCGGGTATAATGGTGTTCGTTGAAGAGCGTTGATCCAAACAAGTCCTTCAGTGATGGTAGGTCGTCACAAACACTCACACTCACTCCTGCACATGATTGCAGTCTAGGTTTCTTCTAGTTCTTGTTTAGCATACAGCATAAAGTATCAATCAAGCGTCAAGAACACCATCTCCGAGCATTTTGGAATATTCTAAACCAGGGTCCGGCGCCTTTCCACGATTCTGCGAAGGATGGAGGATACCAACTGTTACTCTCGAGCGTGGTGACACGCTCTGGATGCGGCATCAAAGCGAAAACACGACCGTCAGGGGTTTGTACACCTGTGATTCCTCCGGGGCTCCCATTCGGATTCAGAGGGTACAACTCTGTCGCTTGACCGCGGGAATCGACGTAGCGCAACGCTACTAATCCCTGAGCCTCGAGTGCACGTCGATGTTCTTCTTTGGAGAATGCAGMTCTTCCTTCTCCATGTGCCACTGCCACCGGCAACTTCGAACCCACCATTCCCTGTAGAAACAGCGAAGACCTTGTAATCTCGTTGTCGACGATCTCAACCATAGAAACTCGCGCTTCAAACCTCTCGCTCCCGTTTGGCTGGAATTCAGGCCAACCTCCAGCGCCAGGAATAATTTCTTTCAGATGGGAAAGGAACTGGCACCCGTTGCAAACACCAAGAGTAAAAGTGTCTTGTCTCGTGAAGAATTCAACGAATTCCTTGCGCGCGACCTGGTTCAAAAGAACAGAGTTTGCCCAGCCTTTCCCAGCTCCTAATACGTCTCCATACGAGAAACCGCCGCAGGCAGCTAAGCCTTGGAATTGGCTCAGATCGACATCACCTGACAGAATGTCAGACATATGCACATCTATTGCATCAAATCCTGCAGCTGTGAAGGCCCATGCCATCTCTGCTTGTCCATTAACGCCCTGCTCTCTAAGAACGGCAATCTTCGGTCGTCTGAACAGGCTCCGCGAGGCTTGATATGAGAAAGTCAGGTCATAGGATAAGCCTGCGTATTTGTCATTTTTGATAAGATCGAACTCTTCCTTTGCCGCAGACGCGTTATCACGAATGCATTGCATCTTATACGACGTCTCTGCCCAAATTTGTTGCAGTTCCGCTCTGTCCCCGACATAGAGAGGTCCAGGACCATAGTTAATAACGATCTTCTGGTCCGTCGATATTTCGTTGACGTGACCGATGACGTGGGTCAAGTGCGGCGGGAAGCCCGCATTCTCAAAGACATCAGTAAGTTCCTGGACCCGAGTTTCACGAACTTGCATGACGGCGCCCAGCTCCTCATTGAACAATATACGAATCGGGCCTGATGAAATTTGCAACCCGTTAAGCGATACTTCGATGCCCACGCGTCCGGCGAAGCACATCTCAACGAGGGTCGTGAAAAGACCGCCATCTGACCTGTCGTGATACGCAAGGACAAGGTCAGGGCTCCTTTCTCGGACCGTCTGGCACCCTTTCAAGAACGCTTTGAGTATAGCAGGATTGTCCACGTCTGGAGCTGCTGAGCCAATCTCCTTGAACACCTGAGCAACCGCGGAACCTCCCATGCGCGTCCTCTCATCGGAAATATCAAAAAACACGAGGCTTGTCCTCTCGCCCACATTCGTGCGTAGCTGAGGCGTCCATGTCCTACTCACATCTTCCACAGGGGAAAACGCAGTGACAATGAGGGACATAGGCGCACTGACTTCACGTTCCTCTCCTACTTGTCTCCATTTCATAGACATTGACATCGAATCTTTACCAACGGGTATCCCGATGCCCAACGCCGGACATAGGTCCATTCCAATAGCATTGACTGCCTCATACAGCGCAGCGCCTTCACCGGGTTTGGACGCTGCACACATCCAATTGGCGCTAAGCTTGATGCGTGAAATGTTGCCTACATTCGCCGCCATCAGGTTCGTCAACGACTCTGCTACAGCCATGCGCGCGGAAGCCGCGGCACTGAGCAACGCCACTGGGGTGCGCTCGCCCATGGACATGGCCTCTCCTGTCTTGACATCAAACCCGTACGATGTCCTCGTGACAGCAACGTCTGCCACAGGTACTTGCCATGGTCCCACCATTTGGTCTCTCGTGACGAGTCCGGTGATGGTACGGTCGCCAATGGTGATAAGGAACGACTTGGATCCCACAGAGGGGAGGCGAAGGACGCGATCGATTGCAATGGTCAAACGCTCTGTCAGCGTCTCGGTATGGGAGAGGTAGTGCACCAACGAAGTATCGAAACGCCTGAAATTTGGCAGGCGACGCTTGTCCTTCTTGTGCAATCTGGGAGGCTTGCCGAACAAAGTCGACATCTTCAGTCTAATCACATCAGATTTCAGTAGCCTGTCCGTGACAATGAGTTCTTGTTCTTCTGTCGCAACTCCCACAATTGAGAATGGACACCTCTCCCTTTTAGCGATAGCTTCGAACGCCTCGAGTTTATCCGCAGAGATAGCAAGTACGTATCGTTCCTGACTCTCGTTGCACCATATCTCCATGGGCGACATGGACGAGTCGGCTACTGCAACGTCCCGGATCTCAAATACAGCACCGAGGCCRGAATCATGCACCAGCTCTGGCAATGCATTGGAGAGTCCACCAGCTCCCACGTCATGAATGCTTTCTATGGGGCTGACATCATCCAAAGCAACACAGGCGTCGATAACTTGCTGACACCGTCGTTGCATTTCTGCATTTTCTCTCTGCACGGAAGTAAAGTCGAGCTCAGCAGAGCTCGCTCCAGAAACCTGACTCGATGCCGCTCCTCCACCCAAGCCAATGAGCATACCGGGTCCACCTAGTACGACTAGCTTCGATCCAGGCTTGATACCTTGCTTTTTCCCAAACTGAGGTCGGACGTTACCATAGCCACCTGCGACCATTATGGGCTTATGGTATCCCCGCACCTCGTTCTTTACATCGTCGTCCAGGGATGAAGACATACGCTCAGCAAATGTACGGAAATATCCTGCGAGCACGGGACGTCCAAATTCGTTATTGTAAGCGCTTGCTCCCAAGGGTCCCTCGATCATGATATCAAGGGCACTCGCTATATGTGCAGGCTTTCCAAAGTCTGTTTCCCAMGGCTGCTCGAATCCGGGGATGAGCAAGTTAGAGACAGTGAATCCAGCTAAGCCAGCCTTTGGTCGAGAACCGCGTCCGACCGACCCCTCGTCGCGAATTTCGCCTCCTGAGCCTGTGGCCGCACCCGGATAGGGAGAAACAGCAGTGGGATGGTTGTGTGTCTCGACTTTAATCAATATCGGCATCTCCTCCTGATGAGAGCTATACACATGCTCCAAGTTGGGGTTCGCAGCTTTGCTTGGTCCGTGGCGCAGAACGCTGAATCGAGGGGCGGCATTGCCTTCCAAAACCGCGGCGTTGTCAGAGTATGCAGAAATTGTGCCGGTTGGGTTCAGCTTTTCTGTATTCCGGATCATCTGGAAGAGGGAAAGATCCGTTGGCTCTCCRTCGATCGTCCAGGATGCGTTGAATATCTTGTGTCTACAGTGCTCAGAGTTGACCTGAGCGAACATGAACAGTTCTGCGTCGGTAGGGTTACGCTTCATAGCTTGGGGACCTGAGATGTATGCGTCTACGAGGTAGGCGATTTCGTCCGGCGCAAGAGCGAGGCCTAGCTCTTTGTTCGCGGAGGCGAGATTTTCTGTGGCGCCACTTTGCGATTCACTAGACCGGATCAAATCGATGATCCGTAGCGATTTGGGGTCTCTATGCGAGAAGAGAGATTCCTCGCTGGGCAACAACAGCCGCGCAATCTGTGTCATTCTATCATGAATAAGATGGGAAAATAATCCGAGGTCATCCTCAGAGAGGGTATCGTCTTGGGTAGCAAACACATAAGCGATGCCACGCTCTAGTCGTTCGATATGTTTATCAAGGTTACATAGGCCTGCGATATCTGTAGCTTTGCTAGACCAAGGTGAAATGGAGCCGGGCCTGGGGACCACGAACGCGGTTCCCTTGTTATTCCAAAGTGCATCTACGGTCGTCGCGAGCTGGATGTTATCGCCGTAGGCCAGAAGCCGATCAAGTGTTTTCCTCGGCATCGAAAGTTTATCTGTCAACTCCTCCTCGTGCGTTATCGACTTGCACTTGACGAGGTGGATCCATACAGCGTCGACAGAGATTATCTTTGGGCATTTCGCTTGAATATCGCGCAGAAGTGCCTCTCTCTTGGGTTTCGAGATTACGGAGGAGCCAGGCAGAGTGAGCATTCTGGATGGTCATCAAATTAGGAATCACGGTGAAACTATAGAAACGCACCTTCCTTCCTCTAGCTCGCCGGCGTTTACTAACGTCYTTCGTGCGTCGTCGGGAATGGATAAAAAGCTTATCTAATCTTATTAGATTTGAGAAGTAACGCGAATAGATACATCTATGTGCTCCCTCACTACAAGGCATTAATGGGGTAGTGGTAACCTGGGTCGTTGCCATATTGGCTAGCTCGACCCGCCGGGGGTTCGATTCCCTCTTAATGCATAAATTTTTACTTGCCATTCATTACCAACCAACAACGGGGAAAGATTTGATTACCATGAATCGTTCGCCAGATCGATGAAACTCAAGATGTCATGATTGCGTGAGCACAGACCGTCTACGAGTAGCGCATCCTAGAGTACCATACACAAACATTCATCCTGCTAGAGCTTTGATAATCGCTACCTRACAGCAAAGTACAGACCTTCAATGGCTACATGCGCCTGCCAGGTACCCAGTTTTCGGACGGCTCTAAGTACAGCAGGAGCCGGGAGAACAAGAACAAAAGCAAGTGGTACGAAGATGACTAAACAAAGGGATAGCATAATTGTGATGCTTGGTTTAATGACGATGAAGTAGAATAGAGCTTGGTAGGTTGTCGGGTCTGTGAACTAGAAATAAAACGAGTTTAGCTTTGATGAAGCGAGACAAGTCAAGAGGCATACCATAGCATACGTGTTTTTATAGAATGAGGTTTCTGGAACTGACGTAATGCCTGATTCGAGTTCGGCGAATGTCGGCGGCCTGCTACGAGTAAAGATGGGCCGCGGAGGGTATGGTGGTGGGCATGCGAATGGAGAGTGAAAATGAGTTTGTAGGACCAGCTGAAGAACATTATGTCATATGGTAGTAGAGAAGTGTGATTGACCTACCTCTCCTCGAGCAAACGCACGAGCGCCGAGTAAGTCAAGGAAACATAAGGCAGCACCTATTGGTAGCGCTATGAGTAATGTTGTACCTGCCTATAAGGTAACCTCGTTAGGCATACTCGGTATATAGTAGATATACGCAACTTACGACTGTAAATACAAAAAGATACACCCATGCAATCAATGCATATGGAAAGTTGATAACCAGCAGATGGAACAAGGCTTTGTAGTATGCCGAGCGAACCAGCGGCCGGAAATACCACTTCAATGTTGTACGGCTAAAAATGCCGCGTCTTCGATGTCGTTCTTGTTGCTGCATCTCCCTCCTCTGCTCGAGAACGGCACTAGGAATCACCCGGCCATAACCACTCCTAGTGGTGTCCCTCGTCGAAACCAGAAGTTGCGTTCGCTCATTGYTATTGGACATATAGTCATTTGTTCCGGCCTCTCCGGGAGTGCCTTCATCTTCGTCGTCTGTCGCTTGGAATAAAGACAACAATGTCTGAATAAGGGAAGACGAAGCAGAGGCAATGCTTGTACGTGATATTGACTGGCGCCCTCTTCTAGAGTYGTGTGGGATATCGTCTGTATCATAATACTCGGCGCCGTCAGCCTGAGTATACAGCTCAGATGGCAAGGAATTCTAGTAATAGCTCGTATCAGTATCATCACGAGAGCGTGAAGTGCGTGGATCACTTGACTAGATCCTGGACCGAGCATCATATGTGTCCGGCGTTGTCGGTTTGAACGTGCCCCCGCCAGGCGGGAGCGACGTTCCTGCGATGGATACGGCGGCGGCGGGTCATTTACATTCAGAACGCAGTTTTCAACGAGTTCTGCGCCCGATCCTGCAGGAAATGATATGGGCTGGGTATCGACGGCCATATGAGGGCTAGAAGTTGGGGGACTGATAGTAATACGCCATTATCCCAAAGTTCCCACGATGGACCCATAAACCTCTGCCCCGAGACCACTTATCATTGCTACTCATTATGCGGCGGTGATAATAGATGCAATGTCTGACATGTTTACAATGGTCCCACCTTTGACGCACTTGAAGCAAACCCAGTGTACGGTACTGCGGTTTGAACTTTGCAGCACCGCACTTGTAATAGTATCATTGCAGTGACACACTGCCAACTTCGAATCCGAAGCTACCACAAGCATTCCCTAATGGCATCATGCACCATGATCCGTATGCCATCTTCGCTTTCATTCGCCGCTATTCGTCACACACGTTAGTAAGTCGAAATTGCGACGGATTGCTTTGCGCACCGTTGGGCCTTACTTCAYGTTTCGCATGCAGCTCGCTTTTAGACCGCTCTTCGAATCAACCTACAATAACATTGCGAAATATCATTGATCCAAAGATCATTCAAGGTGCAATAGTCGTAGCATACAGCAAGTCATATTTGATAGTGGGATCACGGTGCAGGAGGTATTCTACGCCCCACGTAAACCGCCACGTTTGTTTTCAACTCCGTATCATAAATGAAGCTTTTAGGACTTCCGTTGTCCTGCCTGCAAAGAAATACTTATTAAAACATCCCAAAATTACGACTGAGTTAGGCGACTCACACCATGAGAGGTTCATCCCACAGCCCGCTGTCACTGTACGCCTCCCCAGCTTCCTTCCGTATTGCGCTAAACTTCCGAGAAGACATAAAGGGTCGGATCTCGCCYGCCATGTCTTTAGGGACCAAGGGTTGCCAATTTTTGACGTAGAAGGAATAATGATGAGTGAAGTCTATTTTCCTATGACCCAATACGTTGATTTTGCTTTTGATCCGTTTTTCCTCCTTAACGAAGTTTCGACGATCATCCTCTTTGAGGGACAATATGTGATAGGGAGTTCCCCAAAGAGACACTTYTGTGAGGTTACCAAGTTGAGCATGTACAGCGGTTCCACTTTCGGCAATCAATTTTAGGAATTTTGCATCGGATAGATAATAAAATGGTTCCTTGTCTAGAGGTGGTCTTCCCTAAAGAAAGCTGATAGTTGAGGCATTCAAAGGTGACTGATAACAGGAGCATACCGACGACTCAAAACCGCGAGCCGCAATGGATACTGGCGAGGCGCATACAATGGAGAAGATGAGAAAGAGAACAGTGATGATAGGAAGACTCATGATGTTTGTTTCGGGACCAGAATCTGACTTGGCAATGGATATAGCTACCGGCCCACTGCCCATACCTCATGCACATATGGCTAGTCCCGTGATGGCCGATACTGGTTTGTTGCCAGTTCAACGTGCAGCACAGTCACTGCCGTTCTCGAATATTGAGTCCTGATTCACGAAAGAGTCGAAAAGACGAAGCTGACGCATCCGTAGTCCCCCGTAGTCAGACCGTAAAGTGTCTTTCTTGACGTGATAGACGACTATGATCCGTCGTGAGAGAGCGCGATGCCGTCGGCAAATGGGATGGGGTTGAGGGTGGCGGGTGATGCTGGTGGCCATGCCCGGTACTTAGCACATGTCACATCCCATATTGATGGGTTTTTGATGTTGCAACGATAGATATCAATCGTGAACGCAAGGGGCGTTAGGCGAGCATGATGCGTTATGATGGTAAGTGTTCCTCTCCRCCAAAGTACTCGGGATGATGACGGACACGGTGTGGAGACACGCGCTCTTGGGATTAGGCCTGTCTACTTGTCTCTACGTCTTGGCGGCAAGCACTTCAGGCGGCCCGGGCTAGCATGACAGCCTATTCCATCTGTTCCAAACATCGTCCCCGATGGGCAGTGGTGTGGTAGCCTTAAAAACCCGGGCCCAACTCAGATTCGGGCCACAACTATGCATTTTCTTATTGTCGCCCTCTTTCTCATATTCTCCACTGCGTGTGCCTCGCCAGTGCACATCGCGCCTCGCGGTATGTATGCTCCTGTTATAATTCAATTTTCGAAGCACAATGACCGATTTCCTTAGAAAGCGAATCCATCTGAAAACCTACTCGATAAAGATATCGAAGATTTATTGCTCGACGAAAATTCTGATCTCCTTGTAGTTGCTGAACTTGACGGCCTTGCCAGAGTGACGTGTGGGGGAATAGAATATCAGATATTGTTCCTCTTAGAAGATGGACAACGAGACATGGAAAAAGAGGAGAACCGGATGGAACGAAAAGCACGGCTATTGGGTACTAAGGCCCGGAAAATAGGGCCGACGCATTTCTTTTTCTTCCCCAAGGAGACGTTTTCCGCCTCTGTCCGTGACGACATGCAGCCTGACTCGAAGGCGTTTCAAGAAACGCGGATGGACGCTGGGGAGGCATATGGTGAGAAGAAGTGGGATGACCCTGATTTGAAGTGAGTTCCTCAACCAACTWGTATTTCCGAGGATGATTTAATAAGCAATTCTTTTGCAGGAAATCGAACAAAGACCCTAGAAACTTCATTTATGATATGGCACGAAAAATGGCAGTTTACGTGTCGGATAGAGAGCMTCAAACCCCCAGTTAAATATACCCTGCTGCCATTATATCGAACGGCGGCGAATGAAGGCGAAGATGGCTTCAAGTTATGAATCACGATGGCATGGGTATCGCGCAACATAGAGCGCACAAAAGTCGTTGACGTAAGAGTATTCTGTACAGCAATCAAACGGTCCACTCTCGTCTTTATGTCTGGACGGCTTGCCGCAAGTACAGTCCCTTTCTCCTTTCTCCGAGTCTTTGCGATTGAAAAAAAAAATTTAAAGAGAGATGAAAACTTTTCTGAATTCTTGCGTCACTACGCCTCTAGCATGTGAACCTTCCTACTAGTACGACGGTGATGTCAGATAACAGCATCAAACTTTTGAGTARCGAATGAGCTCGTGGTGCCCCATACCGGGTATTCGCAGCAGGAAAGACGCAGGGGCATTAGATCGCGAGGGGTAACGGCAGAGGCACAGTGTAGTAATGTCGCCTAGAGGCTGACGCTGAATCACGGTCATYGGCAGAAACTGGCGTTATCTGATCGTCGCAGTGACGATAATATATAAAGATCTAGCAACCCAAGATGGCCTTTGTTCCGAGATTCAACATTAGTCGCATCCGACGGGCATAAGATAGGCAGGTGCAAAGCAGGTCGTCAAGATATGGATTCAGGCTAGGCTAGCATCGCTACAGCATCTGTTCCAATCTGTCCCATCATGACCTAGTCATGAGGTAGGGCGCTTAGCAGCCGTCATACCCGAACGGGCAGCCTGAGTGGTGCCAGTGGTAGCCTTAAAAACCCGCGTCCAAGTCAGATTCGGGCCAGGCTGGTCCTCCCAAACAAGCATCATGCGTCTTCTTATCGTCGCTGCCCTCTTTCTCATTTTCTCCACTGCATGTGCCTCGCCAGTGTACATCGCGCCTCGCATGGTATGCGCCTGTTGTTTGAATGCCACAGCTATTGAATTTTTTAGGAAGCGATTCCGAAACAGGAACAGGATCCATTTCGACATCTAACAGATCAACAATTCCTAGATTTGTTTGACAACACCGAGGAATGTACAATTCTTATTCAAGCTGAACTTGGTGACCTTGTTCAAGTGGACCATGGGGGAAAGAAATATCAAATGTTGTCCCTCAAACAACTAGAGGACATCCCACTTGGACATAGTATCCTCAAAGCAGATGCGGAACGGATCGAAAGACGAAAAAAGCCATTGGGTGTGAGGAAAGATATAGGGTACAGATGTTACTTTGTCTTCCCCGACGGGACATTTCTCCCCTCGGCCCCTGCGGACATGGATTTGAAGAAGTTGAAGGACACCGGCCTATGGAAGGACGCCGGGATAGCATATGGTACCTCGTGGACATCAAAAACGGAACAATTACCGTGAGTCCTCTAACTGTTACTAAGATGCTTTAATAAGCTTTTTTTTTGCAATTCCTTTGGCACTTGCAGCCCTTACCTATATGGCAATACGCGGACGGGTCACAATTTCGAGTGCAAAAACGACAAGCCTGAAAACTTCATTTATGATAAGGCTGGAACAATGGCGGTTTTCGTCGGCACTGTAGTGTACAAAAGACATTGAGAGTGCGAGAAATAAATGTTTCGGTGTCCGTAGCCATGGGCTGCATCGTCGCTCCCCTGCCTGGCGCAACCTCTTTTCGCCCACACCTTCGTGTCCTCGCCTTGCATCTTCGCCTGCCCGTCTGCATCCTCGCCGTCCCCTGCACTCTCACACCCTCGATCGGCCGCCCACGCCATACTTTGGCTTGCACCCTGAAGTGGCCCAATTCGCTCGGATTGAACGTCCCACATGGGCTCGAGACGCTCAGGACGATGGGAGGTGTGATACGAAGTGGAGCATGTAGCTGCGCAGAATGTGTCTATGGCACTTGTCCTCACCACAGCTGTTTCGTTCTTCTTTGTGTCCTCCTATCTCATGTGCGATATGAGTTGTGGCTCACCAGGTATCCTTACATACAATTTTGAATTCCGTGGATGGGCACGGATCCTCAGACTTGCTTCAAGTTAAATATACCCTGCTGTATGCTACAGCCACTGGATCTTTGGAAGTTTGGAACAATGATGTTTCGTAATTTGAATATAGTGAAAGTGAACAAATCGCGAGCTGCGCCCAAAACAAGACGCAAGGCTTCCTCTATTATGAATCACGATGGCATGGGTATCGCGCAACACAAAAGTCCTTGATGTAAGAATGTTCTGTACAGCAATCAAGCGGTCCACTCCCGTCATTTATATATCTGAATGGCTTGCGCGCCGAGTATAGTTCCTTCTTCCTTCTCTTTGTGAGATAAATCATGATCTGACTTGAGAAACAACCCAATAGCTTTCACTTTTGAGGACTTGCCACCGGATGTTCGCTGCCAGTGCCGCTGGAGGGTCGGTAAGTACACCTGGCGAACGCCAAACCCTCCTGTGGTCGCGGTGACAACTACAATTCCCTCGCGACTGGAAAAAAGATAAAAACCTTTTCTGAATTCTTGCGACATAACCCGACGGCTTTCACATTCGATGACTTTGCCACCGGATGTTCACTCTAGCCCGCGCTGCGAGTGGAGGGCCGGTACACCAGGGGAACCCTCCTACGACGGTCATGTCAGCTAACGACTCTAATAGTATCGAGCGGAGAATAAGATCGCGGTTGCGTACCGGACACCGCGTATTCGCAGCACAAAGGACGCACTGGCAGAACATTAAATCGCAAGGGGTAACGGTAGGGGCCCAGCGTAGCGATATCGCCTAGACCTCGAGACTGATGTTGAACCGCGGCCATTGGCGTCGAGCAACAGAAACTGACCTTATCTGATSGTTGCAGATGATGCAATAAGAGACCTAGCAACAGGGCCTTGGCAGTTTCGACATTAGCCCCATCCGAACTCAGTACGCGTCATCCCCGAACAGGCAACCATATGATAGCCTTAAAAACAACGTCCGACTCAGATTCGGGCCAGGCTGGTCCTCCAAAACAAGCTTCATGCGTCTTCTTATCGTCGCTGCCTTCTTTCTCATATTCGCCACTGCATGCGCCTCACCGGTGTCCATTACGGCTCGCGGTATAGAGCTGTCGGTATGCTCCTGTTGTGATTCACTGCCGCAGCTACTGACTTTCTTTAGACTAGACCGCCTGTAGAGACGGTAGATATGCTTAATAATTCACACAACGGCCTTTTCTTCAGTGTCCTTTCCGGCGATCCAACGGCCCTCGCTATATATAGCCGACTTGGTTACCTTAGGAGAGGGATTTTCCAGGGATATTNCTTTCAGATTTTGGGTCTTGAGGAACGTAGAGACGATCATCGGAACTTCGAATTAGAGCACGAACGACTCAAAGACAAATATGTTGTGGGTTATAGGAAAATAGGCAATATGCATTTTTTCACCTTCTATGASGAAACATTTTCCTTCTCGGTCCCTAAAGACATGACTCCGGAAGAGTTTCAAGAGTTTCGGAAGAACGCTGGGATAGTGTATGGTATTGAGTGGAAAAGCGATTCTATGACGTGAGTCACCTAACTATGTGATATTTCTGGGTGTTTAATAAGGATTCCTTCGTAGTAAGGATAACAATGAATATTCGAGCTTCATTTATGCTATGGAAGGAAAGCCTATGGCGTTTTACATGGGTGCACCAGTCATGTAAGTATACTGTCAAATGTATAAAGGGAGTCCCGGGGATGTTACAACTTTGCAGGAGTATAAATAACTAGAATGAAAAGAACAGCTGTTGTTTTCCCTTGGCGTATTTGAAGTGAGTTACCCAACCAACTCGTATTTCCGAGGATGTTTTAATAAGCAATTCTTTTGCAGGAAATCGAACAAAAGCTCTAGAAGCTTTATTTATGATAGCACGAAAAATGGCAGTTTACGTATCGGATAGTGTCAAAGCTCCAATTAAATATCCCCTATGCTACGACTACTGCATCTTTGGAACAGTAATGACGCAAGAGTATTCTGTACAACAATCAAGCGGTCCACTCTCGTCTTTATGTCTGGACGGCTTGCCGCAAGTATAATCCCTGTCTCCCTTCCCTTTGCGATTGAAAAAAAAATTTAAAGAAAGATGAGAATTTTTCTGAATTCTTGCAAAATAACGACTTACCACTGGATGTTCACTACGCCTTTTCTAGCCCGTGCTGCTGGAGGGTCGGTGCACCATGCGAACCTTGCTACGACGGTCATGTCAAACTATCAAGTGGCGAATGAGCTCGTGGTGCCGCATACCGGACACCGCCCGTATTCGCAACACAAAAGACGCAGGAGCATTAGATTGCGAAGGGTAAGATTGACGTCGAGCAACAGAAACCGACTTTATCCGGGCCTTGGGAGTTTCAAGATTTAACATTATTCCCATCCGAGGGTCCAACCTCCATGACGACGTGCATGATCAGTAGCCACTGGCCTGGCGTCAAGGATGTAGGATTCTATGAGAGCAGGGAAGAGCTCGTGTGGCTCTCAGCACCGCGGGTGAACTTGCGCTGATCYTATCTTGAAGTAGGGGCGCTTAGCAGAGCTTAGCAGCCGCCATCCCCGAACGGGCAACGATATGATGGCCTTACAACCCCACGTCTGACTCACATTAGGGCCTCAAACAAGCGTCATGCGTCTTCTTATCATCGCTACCTTCTTTCTCATATTCGCCACCGCGATGCGCCTCTCCAGTGTCTATTGCGGCTCCCGGTATAAAGCGTTTGATTACTTCGGTATGCTCCTGTTGTAAGTCACATTTGAATACCGTAACTGTTGACTTTCTTCAGCTAGCCGCGCTTGATGAAGATACTTTTTAAAGATCTTTTCCAAAAATCAAAAGTCAACGCCAAAAATGACCGGCTTGGTTACTTCAATACAGTAGTTYATAAGAACAATCTCCTTCAGCTATTGGCGCTTACAGAAAGTAAAGACGATCATCGGGATTTCGAATCAGAGCGCAAACGACTCGAAGAAAAACCCCTTGTATATAAGAAAATAGAAGCTACTCGTTTCTCCATCTTCTGCKAGGACACGTTTACCCCCTTCACTACTAAGGAGACGTTCGAAGGGTTTCGGCAGAACGCTGGGACTGTGTATCCGAGTGTTGAGTGGGAAAGTTATCCCATGACGTGAGTCACGATATTTCTAGGGATGTATTGACAAGCGTTCCGTGAGGAACAACAATAAATATGCGAGCTTCATTTATGCGAGAGACGGCGGTTTACTTGGGTCCGCCAGTAAGTATTCTGTGAAATGTATAAAAGGACTCTCAGTGATGTTATAACTTTGCAGGAGAATGAATAACTGATTGTTAGGAATGAAAAGAACAGTTCAAGCTGTTTTCCCTTGGCGTGAGTTGGCATGGGAATTTCATTCGGACTCGGATTCGGATTGGCAATGGGGAGGTTCTATGTTCTTACGCACTTTGCAAGTTTCGGGATAGTGTCCCTGTCGTTCTTTCAATAGCTCGAGATATCACATAGTGTGCCACAATCGATAGTCCGAGAAGACTGTGTAGTGATTCCAGCAATTATCGTAATCGGCACTGCACCGGTGCGCTTAGCGGATCACTAACCCCTGCATCCAAGAAAACAATGCATTCGACTAAAAGACTCTGCACGTACTACTAAAATTATGATACAAACAAGCAACGACAACAACGATAGATCCTCTTTTGTGCAAAATATGAGACTAAACGAGTGTTAAGAAGTTAGGGAATAGGTAGATTGTTTTTCTTTTGAAAAAGAAAAGAGATCTAGCATGCATTGTGTACGGTTGACGTTGTGAATGGTTAAATGAGAACAATGTGGAATCAATAAATAAATAATGCGAAGAGTAAAGGAATGGAAAGGGGATGAGAGCAGAGCAACGCTAGACATTCACTCGGCCTCTGGTTGCAATATCTTTACCGCATCCAACAACACCTCCAACGTCTGTTCGTCCACACCGCGCCTTGTCAACTCATCTCGCAGCCGCAGTTCAAAGGGATGTTCAGAGGATGATGATGGCAGGTTGAGGTTCTGAATTATCACAGTCACGGCGTTTGTGATCCTGATGGATACCGTCTCGAGGGCCATCATCAATTCATCGTCGGTCGACTTTTCGCCTATGCAGGGCAATGCGAAAGTGGGGTCCATGAACAGGTACTGGGCCGCGCCCTTGGGCACTTCGTTCTCGTCCTTGCGCACGTCGGTGGCCGTGCCCTTTTTCTCCTCTCTGCCCTCCTGGTCTTTTGCAGCTTCAGGATTCGCCTTTGCAGCCTCGACCACCGGAGGCACCGACGGCTTGAAGACGCGGTTCGTCGTCAGCGCTTCCAATCGGAGGCACAGCATGCCGAGGTCGCGGACTTGCTCCCAGTTCAATTGCACCCTCGACGCAGCAGGYGGCGGAGGTGACTTTTCTTCCGCCCGCCCTTGCAACTGGCTCGGGAAAATCTCCGTGACCAGTTCCGGGGCTTCGAGGCCCTTTAATTTGACCTCGCCGATCTGCCTCATGAACACGCCGATCTGCTTGAGAGACTCGATTGCGGCAGGCGGCTGCCACTTGGAAAACTCAGTCTCGAGGTCCGTCCCGAACACGCTGGCGTTGATCTCCCGAATAATGTCGGCGCTGCACATGATGTGCCCGCCTTGCGCAATACTGTTGATCCGCGCCGCACGGTTGACGACTGGTCCAAAATAATCCATCCGCTGCGTATTGGGATCTCGCTCGCAGTTGGGTGTACCACAGTGGATGCCCATCCGCACCGACAATCCCCGAGCGACAAGTCGACCTTGCGAGTCCCACTGCGGCTTGCAATCTTCGCACTCGAGAATTTCCAGGGGCCACGACTCGTGCAAGAGCTGCTCTTGAACCGAAAGACACCACCATACCGCGGCGAGCGTAGTCGGGAAAGAACACATAAATGCGTCGCCTTCCGTCTTGACCTCGTACCCGCCGCACAGCCGCAGCTGTCGCCTGAGTATGCTGTTATGCAACCGCATCGCGGTGGGCATGCCAGGGTTGACTTCCCACAGGTGTGTCGAATTCCGGATATCCGTGAATACGAGCGCAAGGTGACCGGTCGGCGCAGGGACTTCCACATCGAGCCTCGCAATGTCGCGGTCCAGGATCCCGCCCTTGATCTTTCTACGGATATTGAACGTCGAATCGGGCTTGGTCTCCCCGCCGAACAGATCTTTCACGCCAATGACCATAATCATGATGCTCCCCGCTGCGCCGTAGCTAATCGCAAGGTCTCTAAGCTTTTGGGAAGCGATCATCGGATCCGACTCTGTACGCGCAATGTCGACCGCGGTTTGGTACGAGACAAAGTCCCATAGGCTTCGATTTGCGACGATGACGAATTCGTCGGTGGGAGTTAGCTCAACGACTGTAATGCCCGGGCGGGCGTTGATGACCGGCATATGGTTGTAGAATCCAAAGGCGCGAGACGTTTCCACCTCTCTGTTCACCTTGCCGTCGCTCGACACCCAACCGCCCGTCGCCCTGATCCTTTCCGTCTCCTGACAGTCGAATGGAGCATGCTTTTTGGAGCTGAGAAGCGCGGATCCTTGCCTCGACACGACCGCCAGTATGTCGCCCACATTGGCAACATACAGCGTCTTGCCCACAAAGTATAGCACGATGCCCACCGATCCCGATAGCAGGTAAGGATTATCCGTGCCCATCGTCGACGAAGCGCTGACATGGGACATTCGTCGGCCACCATTTACCATATGCGTCAAGGTGTCGTACAGCTCCTGATTGAGCCGCAGAAACACCCGCCTGAGGGCATCGGATATCCCTTCCTTTTGCTTATTCAGCTGGTTTAATTGGAGAACGAAGGTGGAGACGAATCGGTCCCGAAGGTATTTTGCGAGGCAGTTTGAATTGACCTCTGGCAGGTCTGGTTTTCCGAGCTCGGCGAGCCCGAACATGGCAAAGATAGCTTCGCCGGGCTGACCGCGGAATTCGTGAGCAAGATCAATGATGTTAAGTCGGTCGTTGCGTCCCAATGCATCCGCAATGCCGTACGCCATGCCGTTGACAATGGAACCTGAGGTCCGTACCCGACGGTCTTCGTTCTCATCAGGAAGATCCATCCATACGTTCCCGGTTGTTGTCATCGTGACATCCATCAAACCAAGCACGCATAGATTATTGAGTTCCGTAAAGCCGGAAAGAGACTGAAGGCCGAGCATGGCGAGATCTCGGGCATGACGACTATTCCTGTTCGCCTTGAGAGCRATGTCGGATTTGATCTGTAGCCGCTTATTGCCAGAAAGATTGAGGTACTTTAGGTTCTTATTGAAATTCCTTGAAAAAAAAAACGCCGTCAGAACCGTCCAGGAGAAATTATGTATGGGACGAGCTTACCAGTTCCAGTCGAACTCCCAGTTCGTGATATTGTACCTCAAGAGATTGCTACCGACATCGAGCACCATCAGGTTCTTGACTTTGCCAAGTTCCTGAGGAAGGGTCTGGAGTTTGTTGCCGTTCAGATAAAGCCGCTTCAGGTATTGCAACCTCGGAAGATCTTCGGTCGGCAGACTCGCGAGCTTGTTGCCGCTCAGGTACAGCTCTTCGAGAAGGTTGAGGTTGGTAAAGAAGCTCGCCGGCATGTCCTGGAATTCGTTGAACGACAAATTCAGAATTCGAAGCTCCTTGAATATCATAAGAACATGAAGCACTTCGTCGATCAGGTGATTCTCTCCGAGGTAAAGACGCTTGAGCGAGTGAGCGAGGGGAGGGAGAACTGGAACGGGCGTGAGCGAGACCACGGAGCCTTTGCGAGAGTAGCGAGCGTCTTCCTCAACCTCGCTCTCGCGACGGATGACCGGCGGGTCATCCCAGTTGCCCAGTAGGTTGGACGTCAGGTTGAGCGTCTCGAGCTTCGCACAGTTCCATATTGACACAGGGAGGTCGGAAAGACTGTTGTTGTGCGCGTCGAGCTCTCTGAGAGACTCCAGCTGTCCAATATTCTCCGGAAGCGCGGTCAGTTTGTTGTCAGAACAGATCAATCGGGTGAGATGTCGCAGTTGGCAGAGGGATTCAGGAAGGGAAGTGAACGTGTTGTGGTTGATGGATAAAGTCCGTAGCGAAGTAAGAGCACCTAGCGTAGCATCGTCGATGGACGATAGCTTGGCATAGGACAGGTTTAGTTCGGCGAGGGCGGGAGAATGCAAGGAAAACTGGAGGGAAAGTTGAGTAATGTCGTTATGCGATACGTCTAGAATATTGAGATGCGGTCCAACGTTGAGTCTGAGGGACGAGATGGAGTTGTATGCTGCGTGGAGTGATGTCAGGCAAGGTAGTTCACAGGCGATGCTGATATCGGCTATTCGGTTCCGCTCGCAGTCCAAAATTTCGAGGCGCCTTAGCTCTGCCAGAGAGGGAGGTAGGCGAGGTATCCGGTTGCCGGTGATCTTGAATTCAATTAGCCACCGGAGGCAAGATACTTCGCTCGGCAATTCGTCCAAGTCGTTGAATGAGAGGTCGAGGTGGCTGAGATTCTCCATCTTAAATAATATATGAGGGAACGTCTTGAGCCGGTTGTTGGCAACGTTAAGTTTCGTAAGAGAATCCATCCTCGGAAAGTACCATGGCAAGGTCTGTAATCGATTACAGTGGAGATCGAGACCATCCAATGAGGCGATGTTATCTAGCAATGCGTCGGAAAGATCGGACAGTCGGTTTGCGGACATGTCCAGCCGTATCAGCGAGGTAGCGTGTCGTACGCTTTGAGGAACCCGTTTCATGAACATATTA
This sequence comes from Amanita brunnescens Koide BX004, assembly GCA_001691785.3. Classification (NCBI taxonomy): domain Eukaryota; kingdom Fungi; phylum Basidiomycota; class Agaricomycetes; order Agaricales; family Amanitaceae; genus Amanita; species Amanita brunnescens. Next base: position 22,758 of record JNHV02000080.1, on the reverse strand, counting down.
GAAAGGTGCAAGTCGCGTAAATTAGTGCAAGATTGGATGAAATCGAGGGGTATCTCCAACATAGGGTTACATGATAGAACAAGTCGGACGATCTGGTCAGCCGACTGGTGGAGTCTGACGGGTATGGTGCGGAGACTGCTGTTGGTGAGATTGACGTTGTCGAACTTGTCGAAAGTGAAGTCATCCTCCTGCAGCGAAAGCTCAGCACGCACATTTAGYCACAAGAAAATACACTCACAGTGGGGCCAAGACGCTGGCTCTTGAATATAAACTTGACGAGGAAGTTGAAATTCTCGTTGGCGATGATCTGCGCGATATCGTCTGGTTCATATCCGGCCTGCTCCAGTCGCCGCCGAACGATCTCGGCGGGACGTTCGTGAGGCCCCAATATGCGCTCTACACAGAGAATAAGTTACATCGCAAGCCTAGATGCATGCATGCACGTACCGCGGCTATGCTCTCTTAGGTATAGCCGATATGTCTCTCGGTCTGGCAATCCCAGCCTCTCCTTGAGAGCCGGTAGCAGYGAAGCCACTTCTACATGATAATTCGTCGAGACGACGTGGTATTTCCCATTCGGTCGGTATATGCGCAGCTTGAAAGGCTGATCCGTCTTGGCAGGCGGCCTCCCGGCCGACACCTTGACCCTCCTCGACTTGCTCGGCCTCGTTGGATCATCGATGCCTGCCCTCTTCAGACCGTCAATTCCATCATCGGAGGACGTACAGTATCCTTCTTCCTGATCCACTCCATCCCTATGCACAGCCCAACTTTGTGGCGGTGTCCACGAAGGGCAGTCAGAGCCGTGAAGCGATGACTGAGTGTTCGGTGATAGACTGTAGTTAAGGGGAGGGAGTAATGTCTTTGGAGAGACTTTGCGAAAATCGCCGGGTGGGAGGGCAGCCTTGCGCAGATCTGACGCGGAACCGGGAAGGAAAGGGTTGCTGAACTCGGCGGAAGATATACGCGACGACGAAGGAGCGACGGTATGTTGGTACCGGAAGGAGCTGTGGTCCGAGTGGGAATATGACTGACTACTGGAGTCAAAGGCGCTCGTCGGGGAGCTCGGATCAAAGTGGGGATGAACACCAGAGGCCGAGTAGGTGGGATCTACTATACCCTCCATGCTCTCTAGGTTGGTGTCCAGCTTCAGCTCGTCGGCATCAGGATGCAGTTGCTCTTTTGGGGACTTTGGAGTGGAAGCAACGGAACGGAGCTTCTTTGCGAACTTGGTCTCCTTTTTCTCCTTCTTGTCCTTATTCAAGTTGACAGTCGAATACGATGGCGTGAGAGAGATCCGCGAGAGGGACGCCGACGTGTTATAGTCGGGCAGCGGGGGCACTGCAGGCACCTGACTTGGGCCAGCTGAATCTGTACGCATACGAGACTTTGATCGACTCTTGAGACGGCTGAGGCTGAATAACGACGACTTGAATTTACGGGGTCCATGGGTGTCGTATGAGTCGTCGAGGGGGCGGGGGGCATCGGGCTCGTCACTGGAAGGCCACTTGGCGCCATGCAAGTGGTTGTCTGATGAACGGGCCGGAGAGGCGCTGTTGGAGGTACTCGGGCGCAACGAAATGAAGGAGAGGGACGGCTTTGGCGAAAAGCCAAAGCGAGAGTGTTTCTGTTGCGGTGAAGGCTGGCGAAAAGTTAGGAATGGAAGAAGGAATAGAAAGAAGCGTACTGAATCGTCCATCCAGGGCGCAATATCTTGTGTGCGGGTGTCCGAGGGAGGAAGAATGATGTCTGGGTGGATGGCTGCGCCTGTCTCGTCGAGGGCGCCAGAGAGATGGACGATTGCCTCCATGGTGGATGCGAAGAATGGACCAGCCAGTGTTCAGGCCCAGCGGCGCACTCAGCGGCTTCATCCATAAATTGCCATATTGGGTCCCACGATCGTTTCCACCGGGTAGCTCCCTTTGGCCATATTGTTCGTCGCACCGGCACACTTCTCCTGCCCTGCATTCCATTACACCTTGTTCTGCTGTGCAACCTCGAGCCGAACCGTCACCATTCCGTTATTTAACACCGTGTAGCGTACCATTGACGCTTGGACTTTTTATGTTTTATCCTCAATTTTATAAACCCGGCTTACGTTCAGGTGGCGCGGTATTATCCGCAGGATGTTCTCAACAACTCCTTAAAGCTATAATGTGTGGACATCTGGGAAAGAATTTCACTTGTAGACTTGATCTTATCAACATCAAGTCCATACCCGAATCACCTGACCGCCTTTGCTAATGCTAATGTTGTCACGGTTAGTCCTCCGACCTGGAGCTGTGGCAGCGCATTTGAGCCAGGTATGCGACCTGCAGACGCTGTACCATCCAAGTACACACATAAGCACTACTTTGTCAAATATCATCGGCAAATAGTATCTCCGCCGAAGCAATCAAGTCGACCCGTTAGGTGAACTAGTACTTTGTTGTCATCGGATGCCCGAGGACACCTACGCCGAAAAAAGAAATTATAAAAGAAGAACTTGAACAGGACAAAATAGCCCAGAGTCGCCTGCAGCCTGGCAAAGCATCCTGTCCAATATCACCTTAAGCTTGCTTGATGAAACCAACATTAACGACGTACGAATTCTGAACATAGATTTCCCATCCGCATCTTTTCCCACTCATGCTCGGCATGCTCGGGAACGGAGGGGAGGGGTGATCAGGAGCGCTTGTATGAGTAGAATCTCCCCCCCAAAGATGAAATGACAGTTTGAGCCCACGGCCAATTCATTCGAGCCGGTCAACAGCAGTTACGAATACCCGAGGGACGTTTCGCCCATGTCCGTTGATGGCTGATGCATTCTGGCGACAGATATCAATTCATTCAACCATTTTATTCTGAAAAGAAAAGTCTTGACAGGCACTCACAAGCGCGCCCGACGTACGCCGCGAAGGCGAATGCGGTAGCGAATTGAATGAAAAAGAGGGTGGCGAATACATGAGGGCGCGTCAGCCTAGCCTGTTCTAACGCGACAAGGGGTTGAAACCGAGTCAATGACGGAATCAGCCAGTCCTTGGATGGGTGTGGGTCATGGGTACGATCGTGCTGTATCAAACATCAGTCCAATGGCTTAGGCGCCACATCACAGCTCGTTGTGCATTCATTGATCGTGATTCAATGATCATATATGATGCACCAAGATAACGAACGAGCTTGTGATCCGTTATGCCACAGTTTTCCGCACTCCTTGGGGCTCGTTGCGCCATTGGCATAGCACATACCCTTTGGTGCCACACTTGCCATTCATACACACGCACCATAACATAGCAGCGTAATACAGCAAACGAAAACTACACAGAACTGGGTACAGAACCACAGATTTTACCGACGGTTCGTCTTGCCCATCTTCCGCTTCCCGGCGAATAGATGTTTTGGCTGTGTGGAAACCATGAGCGGCAGCCACCACTGTATGGCATGTCAGACGTACCATTTTGGTTCTGATAACCCGATCGGCCTCCCCAGACTTGGCAAGACGATTCCGTGGACGCTGGCCAAAGTTGCGAAGCTTGTTGGCTTTTTCCGCTTGCTATTGAAGATATCTCACGTCAGTATCGCACCACTACGGCAAAGCAAAAAACGCGTCGTACCTCCGCATCCCTCAAACCAGCCAACTGCCTGTTACTTCGTGGCACCCTCTTATTAGTGATCGCAACCGCACCACTCTCAGTCCTCTTCTTTTTTCTCGGCACACTCTCATCCTCATCAACATCCATCTCTTCGTCGTCCTCCCAATTCTCATCATCCTCGTAATCCATCTCCATCTCCTCTTCCTCTTCATCCTCCTCGTCCTCGCCACCCCTCTTTCGCTTAGCAAGCTGTTGCCTAGCTATTTCGATCTTCGCCAGCTGATGCGCACGCTTCTCTATAGTGCTTGGGTCTAACCCCGCTTTCTTCAGCTCCTCCGACATCTCGGACAGCGTACGCAAGCCCGCCGTWCGTGGCAGGCGTGCCTTGTTCTTTTGCGCCTTTTTCATGGACTGAGATTTGACTTTGCCCCGTAGAGCGCTTTTGGCTTCTCTGGCTTCTGCCTCATCAAACGAATCGTACTACCAATACATTGTTAATGAGGTCAACGGAGATATCGCGATACGTACCATCGCTTCGTCTTCGCTCTCGTAATAGCCCTCGGCTTGTAGACGCTCCTCTTCGCGCTCRAGCGCTTCAAGCTTATCGGCGATATCAGGATCAATAAAGTCCGCGACATTCTTTCCATCCATAATTTCRGGTATAATGTCTTGTTTCCATTCAGGGTTTTTAAGGATATAATCCTCTATACGGCCATTCAGCACCAAAGCCATTATGCAGTATTCACGTAAGCGCACCTTTGAGATTGATATTGAAAACGCCAGCGCCACCTTCCTCGGCCTCCTTGTCTCTCAACACTCTTCTTCTCTCAGGGTCCTCCTTGTCGTACTTCTTCTTGTCCTTCACCGCATCTGGTATGAACGGCGGCCGTTCAACCTCGTCTCTCGCCTTTGGCTGCGCGACATGTATCCGGTTGATGATCGAGTTGACCTTGTTCCCCTTCATCTTGTTCTCGATCCTATGAGCAAGCAGGGCATCGCAAGCGGTCGTTTTGAGCTCCATTACGCCCTCATCTGAGTGACACGACACTTCGACCAGCTTGACGGTGGGATCCGAGGTGAAGATATCATTGACAATGGCTTGGGTTTCAGAGGGCAGTTCAGATAGACGCATAACGTCAATCTTATTTGTCACGAGTAGCGTTGGTTTGTTGGCGAAGAGAGGTTTGATGGAATGGAATAGTTTACACTAAGTTGGCATGAGCATATATGCCGTTACCCACTGCGAGTCGTGCGTACCTGAGCTTCGACACTGTATCCACACTGTTCGCTGAGATCCATGAAATACAAGACGGCGGATTTTAGATGGGCCAGTGCAGTAATGCTCTGCATCTCGATGGTATTCATCTCTTCGAGCGGGTGATCTAGGACTCCCGGTGTATCTATCACTTGCCAGCGCAAGTACTTGTAATCCATGTGTCCGACAAAGAGGGATTTGGTCGTAAACGCATACGGTTGGACGTCGACATCGGCGCGAGTGACTTTGTTGATAAAAGATGATTTTCCAACGTTGGGGTAACCACAGATGATCAGTGTCCGGGTGTTAGGGTCGATTGCGGGCAGACGGGAGATGTGTTGGCGGACTTGTTCCAAATAGGCGAGAGGGTCTTTCTGTCGTCGCATAATCGTAGCCATTCTAACACGAATCTCAACAAAGAYGCAATGGCATTGGGACGAGTCGCATACCGTCCAAGAGCCGCCCTTTTTAGCTGCTTACACCGATAAAGCGAATCACCAAATTTGAGYAGTCGTACATAATCTTTCGAAACTTGATCTATCAAATGGCGTGCAGTCCGTAGCTGTCCCAAAGCCAGTTTGTAATGATTTTTATCATACAGAACATTCATCAATGACGACAGGAAAGGATGCAAGTCCTGTCACAATCATTCAGCGTCCGCACACGAGGTGGGTAGATGCGCACTCACATCAAGAATCGGAAACTCGGTCAGAATAGCCTCCAACTTTTCATCAAACGCATCTTGTGCAAACTTCACTTTGCGCATGTAAAAATTGCGAATTCTGCTGATTTTGAAGTTTTTGTGGATGACCTGAACTCATCATGGATTAGATGGAGGTGTGAACGGAATAGGAGGACATACGGTGGGTGTTTTTCGCTGCGTCTTTGACAGAACAATGTCCAAGAAGTCCGCAGCGGTTGGGACCGGCGCAATGGCCTTGAGACCGCTTGTCGACATGGTGAAGCCGGTCTGTGGATATCGAGTACGGGCGGAGGTAGAATGTCTTGCGAAAAAATACGAGTTCCCACGCTCTCCTGCCTCAACGATCGTCAGCAAGAACGAAAGCAAAAAGAAAAGGTTCCGTGCTCTTGGTCAACTGCATCGGCAGTCTAAGCCCGGGGCCCGCGACAAGGGAAGCACGAGGAGAAGAGGTCCAGGACCTCTTCCCCCTCCCCGGGACGCACCTTTTCCCATCCACCATTATCATTATCCAGGAGGGCGATCGTGGCTTGACGGGCGAACGGGGCGGGCGACGTTATGGGCAGCGTGTGGGCCTATAAAACCTCATAAAAAACAGCAAGTCAGCCCACGCCATGAAAAGAAGAAAAGAGAAATCAAACGATATCCGCGCCTCCCCCGCCCCTCGCCAGCCGCCTGCGCGGCCGGCCTAGTTCCTCCCGAAGAGTTCCTCCCAGACGTTGTCTGAGATTTCCTCTGCCCACCCCCTGCTAATATACTGAAGCGAAGGGGGAAACATCGCGTCGAATTCTTCGGAGGTGTAATAATCCATGGCCGGCGTCTTCAACTCCTGCCGGACCTTCTCGTTTTCCTCTTGAAACGCGACGAGGTACGCCGCATGATGCAACAGCTTTTTCATGTATTCCGTGTCAGCACCGGGAACAAGAGGAATCTTATCTTTAGAGAGCTTTTTGGCAACGCGAACCTTCCACTTTTTGAGGATCGCGAGAAGCACAAGCCTCCTTTCCTTACGTCCGGATGCCGAAGGATAGGCGACGGCCTCTTTCTCGTCGAGCACTGGGATCTTCTGCACTGGCGACTGGGCGACTGGCGTATCCTCGGCGAACTGGACGTCAAGAAGACCTGTAATCGCATCAGCAGGATCAATGTGGGTGGTATGGATGGCTTTGGATTGGCGACCGGCGCCAACGATAGCAATGAAGGATGTGATAGCATGCATGGTAGATGTGCGTGGATGTGGTCTTTGGAAAGAGGCRCTAACGTGTGCGGATAGGTTTATATACATTTCGTTGTCAACCGCACGATCGGTCCTGGTCAGCCGCTGTGCAGCAAATGACGTTTGGAAGCGCCAGGCCGATGCCCTGCCCGGGATATCGYGTCTTGTACTATCTGGGACGTAGATACGACTTGTTGAACCCTTGTCATTCTATCTTCCACCTCAGGAACGACATACTGAGAAAATACATTGCATGATTTACGCGGGCAATATACAGTGCAACCCTTGTACAACTTTGCTCCTATCGTATCGTCCTTTCACCTTGTCTATTTATACCCATTTCACTGAAAATGCTTACTACGGCTCTTGATATACATGACGCCTCCTGCCAACTGCAATATCTCACGAGTCGTAGTAATGACCAGTCTATTGACACCTTAGATCACTCGTTGCTCATAATTCGATGGCACGCAAAGGCAATCAATCTTTTGGCATAAATAGGGAGTTCGCTGAAACTACGGGCGCAATCAACCATCCCGCTCACCCTTAGGTCCAAATGTCAATCGTGCAACACGGGCCGCCCGTTGGCGCCAGTTCCACGCGGAACGTCTTTCCCAGCGATGCYTTCAACAAGCTCGACCCTTGAACCCTTATTGTCGCTTGTCGAACTGCCATATATACTGTGTCATACATACTGTGCCATCATTTTTTGTCGACAGCGGCAGACAGCCGGGGTGACACATTCTATATGAACAGCATAATGCGGATCCAATATATTTCTGGTAAACACCGTAAAGTCAGGTTTGGAGCGATCACAGAGTACTCATCTGTGGATTCACTCTCCCGATCAGAAGCCCAGAAAGTTTCACAAAGGAAATAATCTGGGAGCCCTTTCTTATCTCTGGGTAATGCTCAAATCGACTGGTCATGTATTTTTCATTGGTTAGACGCGCTTGCAACAACGCAAAAAGCCACGATACCTGTCTTTCTAACTTGGAGGAGAGAGTCAATATACTGTTCCACACGATGGTATACATTGTAACTGCGCATTGTTGCTAACTGGGGTTGCGGTGTCAGGTATAAGCTTGATACAGTCGCTCCGCGTCGGAGGATAATAACAATCAACAATAGTAGTAAGTCCGGTCCAATAGAGAGGCGCCGTACTCACTGTCCAGGTCGGAAACGTTGTACCGTGTGAGAATGGATCGACATTGAGGCAATGAGTAAACTCAACAAAGCGCTCCCCCGTTTGCGCACCGTGCCTAGCCAAGCACGGAGAGGTAATCCGCTTGCCGGATTTGTCTTGTGTCCTCGCCATCTGTATCTCATGAACGCCACAGGCAGGTCGCATCAAAGAATTTCCCAGAGCAATCTTAGCMATGTGCACGAAGATTTGTGCAGCATTTCTTTAAACCTCCAGTTTTGCTATCATCCGGCCAAAGAGATCCTTCCGCGCGAGAGTTGGCATTGACCGATGGGACTAAGGAAATGTGCCCTGTCGAGACCGAGAGATGTCTAGCAAGCGGTTATTTTAAATGACATCTCCGCTGGTGAAAATGAACAAGCACTTGTGAAGGCAGAGCCGTCACATTTGGTTGGACGTCGTTTCTGCCCTGGATAGGTACAGGTTTYGGATTGCAGGGGCCGTCTATGTGGTGACGCTAAGTGTACATTAAACATATCGCATACGCATACGTACGTACACTTGTCATGGGTCGCCCGCGATAGGACTTTGATCGGACCTGAAAATGATGCAATGGTCAAGAAGGTCCAAGGGGACACRCAGTCTGGGGAAGGGTTTGCCGCGTAATCTGCATCCTTTCTCAATAGCATATATTTATGCTCACATGCACTATTGTGCTGGGACGAAAACTTTTGGTTCATAAGAATAAAAGACCTAAAGAACATTCTCACGTTTTGGGCGACGACCAAAGCAGGTACATAGATGACACGAGAAAACCTCATTGCTGATCATGGTTTGGGAACCTAGAACTGGACGCATCAGCGCGTCCGTCCGGCAACTTATGGATAAAAAGGCTAACTCCTGACCGCGAAACATCTAACTAAAAGGTGGGTCACGTTGGCCTAACAGTCTCGCTCGAAATGTCCGAAATGCTGGGCAGATAATCAATCGTCGAAGACAATTGGGGATCCCCTTCATACTTGTGGGAACTAGCGACATGGATACTTACTCGTGGTAACTGGTTCATTCAATTGAACAAGAGCAGTGAGGCTATGCTGATAGATACGTCTTCTCGTAAATGGGCTGTTCCGATTTCTGCGCGCTTTCAATTTTACAGACGGCTCCCAGGAGGATTGGCGCGCTCACGGCGCACTGAACCTGCAAACGTTGAACATCTCACGCTGGTTATGTTCTCGAAGAGTGCTTGGCGGGCCCTGACTCGGAGGAATTCGTGTGACGCGCGTGTGAAAGCCGTTACATTTAAACGTGGTATCTATTTTAAAACTCGGCTCTGTACAAAACGGTAAATATATGAGGCATCCAGCATCTCAAATAGAATCCACGCCTCTTCCTTTCTCTATTCCAGTGCATACTTGAGTTTGTGCAGCGCTTCTCCCGACCTTGATGCTTCATGTCTTTTGATGCGGCCGGCTTAAGGCAATCTCGGTGGGAGCGGAATACATATCGTGAGCCATCTATCCTCGTCCGTGACGTCTACCGATTATCGGCTGCTTCCTGCAGTATGCTGCGCTGTATTATTAGTTTATGAATATTGTAAGTCTTTCGGAGTACCCTCCGTCAGGGCCTGATGGGTTCCGAAAGTTCTGCAGCTTGATTCGGAGGTAAGAAGTCACCTAGTTCAGCGATCATGATCTCCTTACTAACATGCGCGCCCCAAGGTGGAATATTTTTGGGTACGTTTGCCTAGCCTCACGGGGATAAGTGCCGCTGTGAATCTGTTCTAATAGGAAAGGCGATGGTCACCAGCAAAAGCTCTATTTCTATGGGTGTGTGCATATCCATATGCARGGTGCCTTACTAACGCGCGCGCTCATAGAGTCGATACTATGGTCTGATATTTAATATGTGAGTGACTTTCACTGTGAACGTCTTGCCAAGACATGACATGCACCACAGTGCAAACGCCTCAGGTGCGACAGATCAATCCAATATACCATCATAGCATGATCCTGACAAGAAAGTAGTATATCTCCAAAGGCAGCCCACTTTCGATGTGAGTCTCCCGGTTAACATTGACCTRATTCATACTGATGACTTGGCGTCGTCCAGCTGTACGAAACGAACTTACAATCCACTGTAAGTTGCATACTGATATGGCCGTTGCTACAGGTGTATGTTTCCAGACGGTGTACATATSGGCCGTTATCAGCTCATATAAAAAAACCAAAGGTTCACGCTTCTTCAACTGGCAAGACACAGGAGCGAGCTTACAGATCATCACAACACATTGTACATCTTATTTCCAAATTGCCGCATGGACATTTACTTACTTGTAATATAGTAATTCTCGAGCTACGCATATGGGCTATGTACGGCAACTCATGTAGGATGTTTTGGCTTCTGGTGAGCGGACCGGAATTGCATTCCGATCGCGTTTTAACATTGAGAAAAAAGTTTTTTCTCATAGCCGGCGAGGCCACCGCCATGGGGATCATATTCGGCGTACCGAGGACGGACCTAATAGGTGCGCACACAACGCTGGTTGATGTCCTCAACCTCACATCCCCGATACACCATAGGCACCAACCACCCTTTGAACGGAGTGTACATCTGCGCAGACGGCGACCCTACCGACGGAAAACATTGGGAAGTTTACTTTTGGCTTGCGAGCCTGACGGTCGATTTAATCCTGTTCTTCCTGGCGCTCTGGAAAGCTTGGGAGAACCGCTCCAACCCTCAGAATCGCCTGATGAAAGAGGTCGTGATACAGTCAATCATATACTTTCTGGCGTGAGTTCCGCATTCTTCCATTACTCCACGCCAATCTAGATTTCATATCTCTTTTATATAGCATCTTTTGGATCTATGTCGCCAACATGGTAATCTGGTTCGTGAACAGAGTGAGGRATCTTCATTTCCTGTCAGCCCCATATCGTGATAACAACTCATTTGCGCAGATCACGCTCAACGAGCTCGGCACCGCATTCTCCTTTGTGATACCCAGCATATGCGCCAATAGGCTTCTCATTTCGTGCCGGCGCGACAACCAGCCGCCCCAGCAGTGGACCAGTAGTTCCAGCATCTGGAGATACAAAAGACAGCGCCAGGACACTCTGGCAATTGAACTTACGACTTGTAATGATGTCGGGGCCCAGACAATCCCATAACTATGCTACTACTCCGACTCTTTAACCTTCAATCTATTCGGACTATATATACGTATTCGTTTATTCGGYCTGTACGTCTGCGTGAGCAAGCAAAGTTCTCTGAACCATGTTAGAAACTCTTTATTAAGTAACTAGTTCGTATGTAACATCAACATTCTATCAAATAGGATATCAACAAGATCATAGTTAAGTATTGTACGTTATCCATCCAAGTTCCGAAAGGTTACTATGTATACAAAGATGAGCGAATCCTGACGATCGACTCTAATCGCGCAGCGGTGCCATAAATAGGAAGAAGCATAATATATAGCGCAGAGATGGTAAGAAGAAAGGGATAAGGAGATGAGACGATAAGAGGGTAAACAAGCAAGAGAAGGGTTCAATCAGTCCCAATCGATGTCAATACCTGGAGGTCCAGAAGCGAGGCCGATGCCCCGCTCTGCTTCGCGTTTCAGCCATTTCAAACCGCGCTTGTCGTCCTTTAGTTGCGGAGCTAGCTTCTCATAGCATCGTTGGTTATGTTCCTAAAAACACGTTGGTTAAAGAGCATTGACAACATGTTTTGATGCGTACCTTGATCCACGCCTTTTCCTCTTTCGTAAGCATGCTTTCTTTGACCATCCGCGTCTGGATGGGCACGCAGGTCAGGCGCTCAAAGCCTAGCCATACATCGCCATTGTTCGCATGTTTGGTCTAGAGAAGCGAGTCAGATGAGACAGGCTCTCCGTGCCCGGTAACTGAGTTACATACCTTTACACGTGTAACCAAAAGTGCTGACTCGATGCGCATCCCCCATGCACCTGCCTTATCTAGACTGTGTGTGAGTGATCGATACCGTACTGATTTCAARTGCCACTAACAGTAACCCGGTTCATTAGTCACCACGTGTCCGGGCTCCAGGGGAACTTGGCTGGAAAAGCCGTGCGGTCCCTCATGTACCGTTAGGAATGATCCAAAACCGTGGCCAGTTCCATGCTATGAATCGGAAATTAAGTCAACRGACCCGGCCGCTAAATATCCCACACTGACCATGTAATTCATGCCGTCTTTCCAAAGAGCCTTCCTAGCAAGAACATCAAGCTGGTGACCTGATGTTCCTTCCGGGAACACCGCAGTATCAATAGCTATCTGGAGTACGACATTGAGAACACCTGACGGGCCGGAGGAGCCAAAGTACTCACATGACCTTGAAGAACCTTTGTATACGCTTCGCATTGTTCTGCGGTGGGTCTACCGAAATGGACAGTCCTTGTCGTGTCACAAGTACCGTCACGGTATTGTCCGCCAGAATCACTGAATAATGTCAAATAAGCATTCAGACAATTGCAATGACGCTTACTTCAGATAAGGACTTTCACGATCGATCATCCTTGCCGTGGATTTCAATGGTGAATAGTGGGGTAAAGCCGCGTTCGGACCGCTTGCTGACAGGTTCTCATAGGCGAGACCCATGAAATTTTTCTTCTTTCTCCTAAACTCCGTTAGGCGATTGGCAGCTTCCCATTCGGTGATGTCGTATCCTTCCTGTAGCTTGCCTTCTAGCCAGGCCAGAAATTGAATCTAATCTCATCTATCGTAACAAATAACGTTTAATGTAACTTGAGACTCACGAATCCAGCACCATCCCGCAGGTATGCTCTTCTCAGACCGTCAATCTCCACTTTGTTCTTGACGGCCATCAGGTGTTCAACGTATGCTGGTGCAATGGTGTAACGTAATTGTGTGATCATCAGCGAAATGGCATAGGAAGTGTGCGGTGGTAGCAGGATCTATTTCACGTTGCGTAAGACTGGGGTATCTCCCTTGGGATATAATCAACATACCTTTCCCTCACCCCACTCTCGTTTCCGTAGAAAAGTCCATACATCGATAAAGTCACGTCGTTCAACGCCGACTTCCCGGAGATAGCCAGCCACGGATTCGTCTACCTTGCCGGCATCCAAGAAAACGACTGCTTGCTCGAGTCCGACGTATAGATAAGCGTGGAACAGTGGGTTGTAGGGAATATCTTGCCCGCGCAGATTCAGGACCCAGGCTATTTCCGAGCATGAGACAAACATATAAGGATGCGATTCGGAGAATGACTCACCTATACAGGGTAAGAAGGAAATGAGCGTTCCTATGTGCTTTTGAGCCTGCGTAGGTGGGCCTTTCGCGTAAGAAGGCTGAGTAGGGCGCTGTTCTCGGATCCAGTTTCTAATTTTCTCAAGCTTTTGACGTGTGTCCTGTCCTGAAATGGACGTTTGAGTAAAGATACCGTACGTTGGCAACGAAAGTACCTGTATACTCTATTTCTTGCTTGAATACAGGCGCTTTGGATTTCTGAGGTTTATTCTTCCAAACGAGATCAATAAGATTCTGAGGCGGATAAACCATCTTGGAGTCGAGTGTGTTGATTTTCGCATTGATAACAACTGATTTCTCGTGCGATAGCATCCGTGCATCAATCCCTATCCTTGACCCCTTGACCCTGCCCTACGTGGATTTAAATAAACCGCTCCGGGAGAACTCTAGAAGGCTCACCAAAAGCCACTCTATCCAATCCTTCGGCCCGTCAGGCGAAGCTGCCTGGACAACCGCCCATAGAGACATGTCCAGCTCACGTTCAGCTTGATGCCAGTAACGAGCATCCGTCACTAAATAGGCAGATGTCTTGGAGATGATGGCATCTCCTGCGGAACCGGTGAAACTGAGAGGTTTGAAGGCTAAACGAATTGTCGTCAAGGGAAACAGCGGACGTACCCGGAGATAAATTCGCGTCTCTTGTCGCTTGCTGCAACGTATTCCGATCCGTGGGCATCCTCGTTCGGGACAATACTACGAACGTTATTATCGACTATGCCAAAAAAAAAACCCGGTATCAGACTTACTAATAATCCAGTTCATGTTTCGCCATCTCTTTGCGGAGGGCCTCAAGTCTTTCGGATGTATCGACTTTTCCTTGCGGCGGGTCCACATACGACTGTTTGCGCAGAAGACCCGAGCCAACTAGGGTATCAACCGAGTCGGATGACAATAAAGGCGGACGAGGTTTAGGCACCGTCGATCCACTTGCACCGCTCTGGTAGGTATCTTTACTACGATGAGTTGTGTAGGTACGTTGGCTGGATTGCGTTCGCTGAGAATCCTGCGTTCTGCGCGAGGATTTGCTGCTTTGGGTGACCCGAGAGTCGGACCTGACGGGCGGACTTCTTGGGGGTTGGTACACTGGCAGAGGAGTCTCCGATGGTGACTCCGATCTCTTTAGAATCTCCAGCTCTGCCTCGACTTCTTTCTGCTTTTTCCCCGCGCCCCATCCATAGCCAGTCCTATTGGATGTGGTCGATTTCTTTGTGCCCGTCATGGTGTTGGAGCGCAACAACTTTGGTTTTCCCTTCTTGTCGTGATAGACTTCTGGTAGCGTTGAATGGGCGTCATCATAGTGYTCCGAATCGGAATGAAACTCGAGACTGGCTGCGAGAGAGGTGAGAGTGGATGTAGGCGAATATGAAGGGCGCCGGGCGATCTTGTCTACAAGGGTCGTCTTCTCAATTGACCCTTTTTCATTAGTGTCTGTGAGGCTGGAACCGGAAAGACGACGACGCAATTTCTTTTTGCCGATGAATGGCAGGCAAATGGGAGGTGGTGGTGGTGGTGGTGGCATGGTGAAGGAAAATGAGAAGGCGCAGGAAAACGGAAACAGGATCTAGAGCAGTCTGAAATATAGAGAGCTGTGAAAGGCACACGAGGCCAGCATTAGACGAAAGGGAAGCATAAAGCGGGCATCACCTGAACAAAAATTATTACGGCACGTGTTTACTGTGGGAAATCCCGTTTCCACTCGAAGTGCCCGGTTCCTTCTGGCACTGCTCCATCGGGTTCTCTACTCGTGGTTAGCAGCTGCGCCCGCTGACTTACGTACCGAACTTGCCTGACGTGGCACCCAATGCCCAGTGCGGCCCGTGCCTTCGTGGCGGATCACTAAATAGACTTTTTTTGGCACTGACATGTGGAGGCCAGCAATGTGCTCGTCATCCACCACGAGTTTGCGGTCTAACTAACTCCCGAGCACTGAACGTCCAACGTTGAACAATCTATTTCTCGTCCCATCGTTGCGCAGAAATCTATCAGTATTCGGCACCTCACCTGGGGTTGCCCGATCGAGGAAGATAGTTATGAATCTAATCAAACCTAAGTAGTCAAAAAGCCTTCTGCGCGTGGAAATCTACCACCACGGCCGCGGTGACAACTCAGGACCAAAGCCGTGTTTTCTCCCTCCCCGGCGGCTGAGGTATCTAGGGACCCAAATTACAAACCCGACATCACGGATCTCGCCCCCCAGATAAAGCCGCGCGGCTTGCCCAATGATTCCGACATCCTCGCAAGCTGGGTACTAGAGAAGATACCTTACGCCCCGAAGCAACGGTCCAGCAGTCCACACTCACCCCCACGACCATGAGTTTAATGTAATAATATTAGTGAAAGTTGCGCATATACCGGAGCAGACAGGTCTTCGGCGCCGTGCACAGTCCGAATCTAGTAGCATTGGAAGCGCTTCTGTTAACGCGTCGGACACGGTAAATGACACGACCGGACGCTAGAGGGCTCAGCTGATGGCGGTTCGTTACATGACGACTTTTCTCAGATTGTGCCAATAAACTTTGGACCGTTCACTTGCCATGTCGACGTCGCATTGGTTTGTTTATTTCCGCAAGCAACGTCGACCCCCCTGCGCCTTTCTCTTCTCATTCCAAATTCTTGTATTGCACACATGATGCTTTATCTTGTGTTTTTTCGTCCCACTTCACATGCTCTCTACTTTCTCATATTTACTAGTAAATACAATAATTGTACATAAGCCCTGCCAAGATGTTCATTGAGACGATGTTCTTGATGTGGAAAGTGCCACAGCTTGCCGTTTGACAATTGCCATTCTAATCGAAAGTCACTAGGGCGACAATCTTCATACGTAGCGGGACCTGCGGCACTCTACGATGTTTAACGAGATAGATTTTTCCTGATGTATTTGCCTCGCGTGTTTGGACAGATAAACACGCTCCTTTGCTTCGGCCAGAACCACATCCAGAATACTAGATAGGCCATTATAATAAGTCCTCACCTATCTCACTTTTCCCAGTTGAAATATCAAAACAGACCAGAATAAGACGGTTGAACAATCCACGCTATGCCTAAACAACCTATGCACCCGCGGATGTAACATCTTGGTTTCACGTCTCCATGGCCGCATTGTCAGAATATAAACGTGGTGCTTGGTAGATACAATAGTGAGTCAATTATTGAGGGTCAGAAARAAAAAATACGCACGATCATCAAGCGGGAATGCATTCTCAAACAAGGCTGGATCGCAATCAATGTCTAGGGGGAGGGGGGAAATACAAGCTTTAATATTCACAAATCGAACAAAAGAGAAGGGGTACCATGGCCACTCATTAATGCACTTCCATGAGCCTTCCGTGACTCCACATCCGGAAAAGCTAGCCAGTCAATCCGCCTAGACCGTTTTGCCAATTTCCAAGCTTCAGTTGGAGTCGGTAAGCTCTTCATTCCACCCTCTTCATCAGATGTTGCCTCAGTGTACTGCGGTTGGGAAGACCTTCCAACCCTTTCTGGATTTTTGCGCTTCATGAACGCCCTTTGAGTTTGCATCGCGTACCCCTTCGAGCCCTCCGTTGGCACAGGCACCCAATAGAGGAGATCGACAAGCTCTACGACGCGGCGCATAAGTGCGAGAACGTCATCTGGAAGCGCGGGCGTTGGAGGCTGCTGCTGCTGAATGATTTTCAAGTAACGTCGAAATTTGATTTCGGCGTTTAGAGTGACGAGGAAAATGTTCAGTTCATAGGATTCTTCGCGGTTCTGAAAGTCGTGGCGGAAGGGTGGTAAGCGAGCGCTGTCAGCGCGCGATGGAACGTAATTCTTGCAAGTTCTAGTAGCGGGGTCATAAATGGGGAGGACGGCGCCGCGAGGCAGGAAATGTCTGGGTGTAGAGAAAGTAGCTCRTATKCTGGATTGGTGAAGCTGGAGTGATGGAACTATCCCRAGAGAAAAGATCAGGAACCCGGGCCCTATAGAGAGAAATCGTGACAACATAGATGGGCACATCGAGCGAACGGCCTCTTTCAATGCCCTTTCGATCCATTTCCTGTCGCATTTCACCATCTCGATAAGCTCATTGACAGTTGAGGATGACGGCGTCAATGCAATGAAAGCGTATAGATCTAGTGACGTGTGGACAAACGGTTCGACTGTTTGAAGTCAGATGAGTCTCGCCAGGGCACGACCTCAGACTTACGAAGAGCGAGGTTACATGGATCGTCGAGGGTGAACCGAACATACGGTATGATCCCCAAGTCGAGCTCAATGAGATCATGCTGATGACAAAAACTTCAGCACCTGCGATGGGTTCTCYTGGAACTTATGACTTACAACTGGCTGTGGATCCCCAGAGCGCACTGCATTGACCATGTGAGTAAGCTGGTGCGCGTACTTCACAGACTTTGTTATGAGGCAGCCCTCCTCAAGGTCGACATTGCCGCGCATGGACGAGAGGGATGAGACATTCGAGACTGAGGCGGGTTCGCGTTGGATCTCAGGAAGGTCCAGCACAGCCGGGACTGCAGCAAGGCTTGACTGAGAGGCGATGATCCTTGGATATTATTGATATCTGATTCCCGCTACGTAGTAACTAGTGGATTCGGTTGTATGCATGATAGAGTTGAGGCACACCGCGAATGGGGAGGCGAGAAAAGGACTTACTATCCCGTCTGCTACCACACCGACTTTTTACAGAGCTGTCACGTCCGCTACTCTAAATTTATAGATGATCGATGACGTACGTACCGGGACTTCCCCATATTAGAATAGGAATAATGCAATGTCCCATGCCTCCGAAAAGCTTTGAATGCCATTATCTATTGCACACCGCCCGTCGTCATCTACTACGTGGCGCATTGACACACTAAAGGGCTCGAGAATAACATGATGGAACCAAGAACGAACCTGAGRACTAAAAACCCTATCTCAGGGGCCACTGCTATAGAAATATGCTGTTCACAAGCGATGAAGGAGACGGCCACAGGCCTGATTCAAGGTGTACCAATGGGACAGGTTTTGTGTACCATATTCCAAGTCAAACGTTGATAAGGTAGCATGAGTGTAGCTCAGACAGCTCCTTGCTACAAACGCCAAAAATAAATTTCTACAGCATACTCTATGGTCCCTGCTTGGATAAGAATTGTAACCACCACACGCTCATCCGATTCCGTGACGTGCACCGCTTATCTGAGTCTCACCGCTTAATCTTGGCTATCCATAATCAARTGCAGACGCTCGCCCAAACTGCTCAACCGTTCTCCTTGATGATACGATCCGATACGCCCTCACGTTATCCAGATGAGCAACGGAAGCCATGACTGTCATAGAGAAGCTGCCGTACATACTTCCGCGGACACACACACCCATATGAACAATTACGTCACGTCCTATGACTATACTCGGACCTGGCACGATGGTTGCCATATAATTCTCCCACTGCCAGGGCCAGCGCTGAGCCCAACGTTGGTGACTCTCAACGCTTCAAGCTTCAAGGTCCATATTCTTTCTCCGACTCGGTTCGCCCCATGAAATCTCGTCGAAAGACCTTGGTACTAATGGCGACCCTGGGCTCCATGATGATCAAGAGTATTACAGTTAGCGCCGGGAATGTGGTTAGTCCTTGTTGGATTTTTTCCAGACCCAACTTGTCATGCTGATCGTCTTCCACCCCAGAACCCCCGCTTGTCAGCGGTCAGCCCCGTTGCGTGTTCTTATATGGAGTTTGCAAGCTAACAAGTATTTCGGTTGGCAGCTCTACGATCGTTACGGTCAATCTCCATGCGCGCTAGAAGAGCGGGTGAAGAGTGTTTGCCCTTCCAGTCAGTCCAACAGCATTCCGTCAACGTTCTTGAGTCAGGATGTGGGGAAATGTACATGGTGAGTGCAACCCAGCGGGCGCTTGCCCTTCATGTYGTTAATTCATCACATAGCAATGTTATTTTCTTCAATCTATGGAGTGCCTGCCTGCTATCCAACGGCAATGGCGTATTGCCTACCTTTGATCAATGGAGCCAAAGCTGCAGTAACAACTCCCTGGACATAAACGATTCTCCTTTTCCGGGTATCAATACCATTGTTTTCCCACCATGGGCAACGATGGCCAAACCAAGTCCCCCAAACACCACGTTCGACGTCGGTGCCGCTATCAGGAGTAAGTTCTTACCATGCCGCTGCTCTTCAACCAACTGTTCAACGGCGTTGCTAGTCGCACAGGTTTCCAGGGGTATTCCATGGACAACAGTACAAATAATCGCGCCAATTCTATCCGCAGTTGCAACGGTCGCTGTCCTTGGTTGTTGGTATCTGTATCATTATTCCGCGCGGCAACGGCAACACAGGTTCGAGGGAGGGCCACCGCTTTTTCGACGGGCTCACAAAGTCAAGGAGATGCGCCGCGGTGAAGCATGGACCATCGATATCTCTGAGGGTCTAGACCATGGGCACGAGGCGCGCATGAGAAAGAATTTCGGTCCGTCAAACGATGCTTCAAGAAATGTGACAGGTGGTCCCGGACATCGTCATAAYCCGAGCGTCTGGAAAAAGAAAAATGAGTTGCCCAATTTTTTGAGCTTTGGTAGACCTGCTGTCGTCCAAAACGTAAGACCAGGGGAGGGTTGGCGGATTTCCAGTTTGGACGACGCTGTTGAATCCCCTCCTTTCTTGACCCAAAGCCCGAAGTCAATTGCCCGTGGACCTAACACAGCGACCCAACCTATTCTGGAAGGCGAGGGTGAAGTCATAGAGTTGGATGGTCCAAGAGCCGAAGCAGTAGATGATGACCAAGAAACCGATCATCTCATCTCCCCCACCGAGCGTAGTGAAAACAGTGTTTTCCTGATATCACATCGTCCAGGCATGGACTTCACTATTGACTCTAGTCCTCCCGCCTCTAGGATTCCATGCTCCCCTAGTCAAGCATCACCCATGGCAGTTCCGCGAGGTACACACGGCTCCCGCGAAAGATATGCGATTCACCCATCTCAAGAACGTACAAACATCTCTCCATCAACCCCCAGTCATTCAGCAAAAGAGTCATCGAAAGGCTCATCCGTCCAAAAACCATTTGCGTTCCTTTCTAAACTGAAAATCTCGGTCCCCAGCAAACATTCTCGAAAGCACTCTAATGAGCCAAATCCACCCCCACGCACGGTAAATCCTATCATCTTTCTGAAGTTACTTTCTCTGATCAGGGTCCTGTTCTAGGTCATTACCGAAACTCTATCCCCACCTAGCTCTCTGCCATTCCAAGTCCCCGAACAGCTTCCCTCAGCGCCGCGACCTTCCTTTGTAAACATGTACAACCGTTCCGTCGTATCGGTTCATGAACGAGCCTCGCCTTATCCTTCATTCAATCGTCATCAACGATCATCTTCCTCGCAGTCTTTCCGAGAAGATGTGAACTTCCTGGCCCCACCTAATGGCCCTGTGCCGTCATCCCGAGCATCACCTCATCTCCGAACCGCATCACTCGATGTCTGAGAGACCGATCCGTCGATGTTGTATCCAGGACTAGTGGGCAATGTTGTTTATACCACATCTCATTCATCTATTCGCTCTGCAGTCCTTCCGCTTGCTTTTCCTCGGACAATTTATCTTCTATTATCGGGACGATTACACCATTGTATATAATAACCAAGGTGGCTGGACATTTGTTGTTTTCGCGCTGACTGCTGACCGGACAGTTGTGTTTGTATTACTTATTACTTACTGTTTTAGCTGTAAAGTACACTCAAACTAAAACGCATTGTATATCCGATAGCAAGGTTCGACAGGGATAGTCGCTGTCGTCTGACTTGCTGGACCTCTTCAAAGACGAAGAATGAAGAATGAAGGCCTGATATGACACAACGTATTTAAATACCCTTGAACGTCTTACCGTCTTTTGATGTCCTTCTAGTAGCATGTTGAGCTAGCTGACTTGCACAAGACCGGCTACATTACCTGGGCGCAGTTAGCCCAGGGAYGTTCGACTCCACGATACAAATTTTCCATATGACCACTCGCCATATGTACGTATGTAGCATAGCAAATACATCAGAAATGGAACCGATCATAACCGTAAAGCCTACGTAAGAAGTAAGAAGTTTTGCCCTATAGGTATGGGACGGCATTTGATACCTTAAAGCTTAAGCTTTCATGGCAGCCAGGATGAGGTCGGCAGAGGCTTTGGTAATGCTTTCCTGCACCTTCATCACCTGCACCACATCCACAACGCATCAGAAATATTAACTATACGAGGTGAAAATGAATGACCAACCGGGTCCTTGGTGATTGTCTGTTTCTTTCGCAGAGAAGCCCACTGAGCAACGTTGTTCGGAAGTGCGGGGAGTGGCTCATAAGTGCTCTCCTTTGTGGCTGGCTTTATTGGATACCAGAACGACTTGTCGGTGAACGAAGTAGGAAGTTTGGTTGATTTCGCAAAGGTCGCTAGGTAGGTCACCTGCACACTCGAGGAGCCTGTGACAAGAACGACTGCAAGTCGAGTGACCGGCTGGCCTTTTGCTATCCTGGGAGAGAATCGGTCAGCTTGAGAGTATGATGGCATTAACTGCAAGGATGAATTAACATACTTTTTCGCGGTGGTTGACTTGGAGTTTGGGTCGGCCATGTCAGCTTTATCAATGATCACATCGACATAGATGATGTCTCCAACGGCGAGGTCTTTCAGCGGGGTTGAAGTCTGGGACATGGCGTGCTAGTTCATAAACGAGGGAGAAAGATGCAGTGGTCTGGTGGGTACTTGAGCAAGAAGAGATGAAAAGAAGACCTAGGTGAGATAGGAGCTGTTTCCGGACATGGTGAAGTCGATGCCTTCTTGACCGTTCATCCCCGTGATCTCTCACTGCCCAACCTTATGTATTTCAGGACACAAAAGGTTATTAGGATGAGCCGGGGTCTTGGTGAAATGTTAAGCTGGATAGACAAGAGCATCGTGGGCAAAACAAAATGCCAGGAAGCAAATGTCATTGAAAGGGACCCAGGAAAATTGCGCTATACCTTCGCCGTTCACTGTCATTCACGAATGGCCAAGCGATCTCCTGTAGTCAGACGGTAATCTTGTGTCTATTTTGATGTGATGGACATATGACTGGAGTGGATCAGACATTCTCTCCCACGTCAAATTGCCTTTCCTCATTCACAGATGAGAAGTGCTTACAGAGTACCAGGCAACCGGGACACAAAGTGTTCGTTCTTCTTGGACCATCGCGTATAGGCCTGACGTGGGAGAGCGACTTGTGGCAGTGTAGCCTATTCCTCTCTTGATCTCTAGTTCGACCTACTTTCACCTGCCCACCCCGCCTAAAAAACTCGGGGGTAAAGGTGTTGGATGTGATTAACAGCCGGAGATCTAGCAGCCCAAGACGGCAATGGCCGCCGTTCGAGCCCTCGTGTCATCTGCAACAATCAGACGGGATTACTTTGGCAATGGGCATGATTCCGAGTCAGCCTTAGTCGCTAGGCGACATTACGACCCCTCGCAAAGTGATGCTCCTGCGTTGTGTTGCGACGTCCGGTATGCGACATCCCAATCCCCACTTGGAGTCGTGGACGCGTTAGCTGACATGACCAATTGGCCATTGTAGGGTCCGCGCTCGCTTGGTGTACTTGC
>JNHV02000079.1:0-45466 GCA_001691785.3 Amanita brunnescens Koide BX004 | reverse complement strand
GCAAGGATAGCGGCTCTCAACACACTTTCTCAGCCGTTGGAGGATAGAACCTTCGTCGATGAATTGGACCAAACAACGGGGGCGGATCTTTTTCGGCTCATGCGTTTTCGGTTCAACTGCGCAGAAGCCGTTCGTAAAGTTGTCAGGGATGGCGAAGTGCGCGTCCGTGGCTTCGAATACTTACGGCTCCAAAGCCATGGGCATTCCCGTTATTTCGATATGCCAATGCCATCGCCGTCGTGCTTGCATGAATTATACCAAAGGTTAAAAGACTGTCCCCGAGGCGACACTTACCGTGCTATCTGTGTCTTGGACATTGCGTATCGATTAGGTTTTCCTAATCCTTCTTCATGCTTTATCGAAATTTCAGCATTCAACGCGATGGAACAGTATAGAGATGGACTGGTGGCTGCGATAGAAGATGCAGTATCAAAGGTTTGTTCTTAGTTCTCTGATATACGATGGGCTGTGAATACTTTGAACATAGGTTTCACTCAATACACCTGAATTTARCGCTACTGAGGGTTGGGATCCCGAAGTGACTGCGACTCAAGATGGGTTTTCTGATCAGAATCAGGTCCTCGAACTTTGCCGCATGTTTGGCAGCTCCAGCGGGAATCCCACAGTGATTGCGACGCAATGTAAACATTCTGGTCAGTCTGGTCAGAGCGRGTCTTGGACATGGCCGGGCAGCTTCGGCAAGAAAGGTAGCAAGGAAAGGAAGAATTACTAACTACATATCTTGCCTCGCATCCATGTTAAGATTACTTCATTGGGGGAATATCAGTTTATATATCGACCTGCGAAAAATCAGACGTGAGTCGTGACGAGTATYATTAGACCAAAAAGACTTTTGTGGGTAAGCAAGAAACATTACGTTTGCCACTTCTGGGCTTTCATTAAAGTTCTASACAATGCAAGAGGCAGCGCAGGAAACGCAAAACAGAAAAGGTAAATAATTGCCGGGTGRTCATTTTTAGGAGATCATCCCAGACCATAGGCTTTTGGTACGTGTCGAGTTGTATGTAATGACGGTCAACCCTTTGATTATTACATGTACAGAACCATATCGTGGGTACTGATATCTATTAGGCAACGTAATATCACACGAGGATGGACTCGTAGGTATATATACAAGAGACCTTCATCAACATTTTCAACATGGCACAGCGTTCCCCTCCTCAGAGAATAACGAACGCTCCAGCGCCCTTCGATTCCAGCGCGATATCAGACACTGTTATTCGCACTTCCGACGACATCCATTTCTATGTGCTGGGTGCCTTTCTTTACTATGTCTCTCAAACTTTCAGGGACAAGTTATCGTTAAACCGAGGCCTTGCTGCCACCGGCGAAAATGAAAACAAGGGAGAACTTCCTGTCATCGATTTCTCGGGGGATAGCGAGATATTCAACATCCTCCTCGAGCTCATATATCCCCGAGTCGACGAACCCCGGTTCCGTGACCTAGATATATTCAAAAGAGTTTCCAAGGCTGCTCAAGCATATTCTATGAACGTGATCGAGGAAAAGCTGAAGAAGCAGATCGTTACTTCCTCGTTTATTRAAACGGAGCCCTTCCGCCTGTACACAATCGCCATTGATTTAGGCTGGGAAGAAGTGGCACTGGTCGCTGCTCGTGCGACCTTGCAGATACCATTGAAGGGATTAATTTTCGTTGAAGAATTACGGGATATCAGCGGCGCAGAATTCTATCGGTTTTTGAACTACAGGTCTCGATGCGACGGCTCGGAGAACGCCTCTGAAGAAAAGTTCGCGATACTGACATGGCAACCCCCGTCTGACAAGAGCGTAGAGGAATATCTCACCGGAGTCCAAGGGCCTTTTGTTCCTTCTTCCAAGGGCAATCTAATTCTTCGTTCCTCGGACTCGGTCGATTTCTATATCATAGAAGGCTTGATACGTTTTGTGTCTCCATTCTTCGATGGAAAGTTTCCGTTGAAAGAACATGAAGAAGTGGATGGCCGACCTGTTATAGTTGTACCCGAACGAAGCGAGGTACTGCGAGGCCTCCTCGACGTCATATACCCCGGTGAAGACGACCCTGAGATTCCGGATTGTCATCTTTACGGCGAGATGGTCCGGGCTGCTCGGAAATTCGAAATATCCACGACCGAAAAGAAGCTCGAAAAACACGGGATGGCATTGGCGTACAAGGAACCACTCCGAATGTATGCTATTGCAATCAGTCTTGACTTGGTCGAAGTGGCAAGGCTAGCGGCTCTTAACACGCTTTCTCAGCCATTACGGGATATGACTTTCGTCGATGAATTGGATCAAATAACAGGGGCAGATCTATTTCGGTTGATGCGTTTTCGGTTCAACTGTGCAGAAGCCATTCTTAAAGTTGTCAAGGACAGTAAAGTGCATACCGAGCATGGCCTCGAATCCTTACGGGGCCAAAGCCATAAGCGTACCGATGTTATGTTCTCGTATCTTAATARTGCTGTCACCTCAGTGTCAGGTTCGTTGGATAAATTATACCAAATGCTAGAAGACTGTCCTCGAGGGGACACTTATCGCGCTATCTGTGCCGCGGACATTGCTTATCGATTAGGGTTTGGTGGGCCCTCTTTATGTTCCATCAACGTTTCAGCATTCAATGCGATGGAGAAGTATAGAGATGGACTGGTGGCAGCGATAGAAGATGCAGCATCAAAGGTTTGTTCGACTTAGTTTTCTGAATATACGAAGGGCTGTGAACACTTCGAACGCAGGTTTCACTCACATATACGCCCGAATTTAATCCTGCTGAGGATGGCGATCCCAAAGTAACTACGTCCCAAGGTGAACATTTTGATCTGAGCGAACTTTGCATATTCGGCAGCTCCGGCGGGGATCCCAAAGTSACTGCGACCCAAGGTGGAAATCCTAATCAGAACGCCTTTATGGGATGGGGCCTCTCCAGCAAGAAAGCTTGTRCCAAGGGGAAGAAGAAGAGATAAGACGTTTTCGTCCTACATGTGTTTTCTTGAATCCATGTCAAGATCACTCCAATKGGAGAAATATCAGTATGCATGTCATTATATTAACTTGCGAGAATCCAATGTAACGAGTGACAAAAAAAACCATAGTATACTACTGAGGATGACCAGCAAGAATTTTGTTCATAGTAGTGGTCCGTAGATTTGTATCTGCGAAAAGGGCCCGCACAAGTCGGACAAGCTCGTCGGCACTAAAGTCGACCAATGCACCAACTTCAAAAAGGTAAGTGATATCCGCCATAGAGGCTTCCTGTAAAGAGACGATGTAAACATTGGGCTCAAGAAATAGTAAATTGTACTGACCAAAAGTTCCGACAAGTACGAGAATTTAAGCCATGAAGGAACATATGCAAGGGCAAAAGAGGACTAGAGACATGAAATCAGCGGTAACTGGTAACCTGGTAGCATTCTTACCTGGTTATGATCTTCCACGAAAAGACCCTCTAATGCATTGAGAATCCGACAAAGTTCACTAAGTCTATGAGACTCGACTTCGGGTATGTCTCCGAGTGCTAGCATATCATCGATAACCCTTGATAGCGCAGCTTCTGTGACTGCTCCAATGACGGAATAGTACTTGCTTTTTGGTAGCAATCCCTATCATAGTGTGCAGCATTAGTCGCAGGTCATTCCCCATTGGACATCAAAAAATCACTTTCAACTTGTTTGCGAGATGTCTGATTTCCTTCAGAACTTGGATGAGCGCAGCCTCGCACTCGTCGTATCGAGTCTGATCAGCCGAATCCAMAAAGCCCAGCGCTCCATCTTCCAGAATCTTATCCACCTTTTGTTTTTGCCCTTCCTAAGGTCCTCAATTAAACGGCGGAAAGTCAGACGCAACGATGATCGTACAATCGTGTCATAATACCAGCTCTCGGAGAGCACCTTGAAGTGGGACTTGCATTCTTCAAGCTTATCTTTCAATACCGTCACATCCTGTGCGGGTCCAGCCAGCAGCCGCTCAACTTGGTCGCTCATATATGAGCAATCATTTGAGAAAGCCATGGCTCCGTGGGCCGATTCCAAATCCCTGGCGTACTTAACAGGATACAATGCCCGGAATAGATCTAATGTTGAAGGCGCGGTTTGTAGGATAATGGTCCCTAACGATAAACTGGATAACGAAGATGGTAGGACATGCGACCGGGATAAGTGTTTTCCTTCYGAAATCACGTCTTCCACCAGTCTCAAAAGCCGTTTCATTCGTCCAGAGACCCGGTACGACTCCTTCGCCAAATTCGTCGTCTTCAGTTGCGATGATTGGGTCTTAGGACCTTCTATGACGCCTGCTCTGGCATGCGGAGTTACGGTTTCCTTCGACTCGGTTACAGATTGAGGAGAGKATGTTATCGAGTGCTTCAAGGGACTTGAAGGCTGGGGATCTAAGTTCATAGTTTTTTTGTTCTTAGCTGCCAGCTTTTCTAGTCGTGACGCAACTTTGGGCTGAGATGTTGATAGAGCGGGTGCTGGGGCATCTTCTGTGACGGAGAATTCTTCAGACTGTTCAGAACTGGGAGCTTCAGCCCAGGGATCATCCCAAGCGCTGTCATCGCCCGAATSTTCAACCGGTAGATCATTATCTTCATTCCATCCCCACGCATCCCCGGGATCTTGCTCTTTTAMGTCCCCTGCTTTGGATTGGTGCTCATTATCCGCGACCGTATGCTGGTCAGTCGTGGCTTCGGGCTCCGTCGTGTTATCGAAGCCCCAAGAATCCTCACCGGCAGCAGCAGAACCTTCGTTTCCTGATTTTTCGTCATCCCCAAAGCCCCATGCATCTTCACTGTAGTCCGTGGATAAACTACTGTCTTCTTCTTCGTCCTTCGGTCCAACATCTTGCTCAGGTAGGTCCAAGGCTTGGACAGTATCTGGCAGCAAACCAATATCCTCCAAAAAATGGTCCTCTGCACTATCCGGAGTCAGGATGATAGTTCTAGTTGAGTTCAGAATCTGAACACGTCGTTGTCGTTCGTAATGGCCGCTAAGCCTCTCGGTCCACAGTTGAATAGCTTTATCGTTGACGTCGCCACCTAAGATGCCAACGACGTACTTTTCTTCAAATTCAACAGCTTGCTGAACGATCGATATATACGAAGACAATCCTTCGAAAACCGACGGCAACGATGGTCGAAGCAAGTTGTCCAGGACACTATTCGATAGAACCTTACATAGAGAGCGCGAAAAGGATGACCAGTGCGATGATGGTAGATGGGGGAAGAGATGTTCATGAAGAAAATCTAGAATGGTGGTCAAGTTCGCGAGACGTGAAGAAAGCTGCTCGTTGCTTGATGAAGGTATACATGTCAGTTTAGCTTGCTTAGAAATGTCGGTATACACAGAAACCGAACATGATTCCTTGAGAATATAATCAATAAAGTGGGTAGTGAGGTCTCGTTTCAAAATTGACAAGTGGCCATTCAATGATTCGTTCGAGAGGGCAGATAAGACAGCAGATAGTGGTAGGACGGTTTCCGAGTTCCGGACTGTCGAACATTGTTAGCGCAAGCACAGAACACAACATTTGTATTTACCTTGAACGAAGGGACATACAAAGAGCTCCTGATGCGAAAGAGTCACACTCCTGGAATATGCATCACTCAACTGTTCTTCCACCAAGGCTTCCGCTGCACGAGCCTTGCGCTGAAAAATACTTTGGTGTCAAATTTTTGGCAAAGTTGAAAGAACGCACTTTGAAATCGGTCAGGACCTTAGACCGCTCAAGGGCGGTCGGCGCACGGCTTAATAAACTACTCAACTCCCTRGAAGCAAGGATTGCTTCTGGTAGTCTCCCCGTCTGCGCAAGAGCTTCCAAGTCTGCATATTGGCGCCGGCACTGCGATAAATGCAGAAGAGCATTGTAATAGATGCTGGCATTAGTGGCTTCTTGTGCTAACGCGCCATGCCTTGCGAGCCGCTGTGTGACAATTGAGACCAAACCTGTCTTCTAAAGTGTGAATGGACTGTGGATTGATGACTCTGAGAGCGAACCTCCGGATGTGACACGGTTTCGTGCAGAGCGTCTACATCTGTCTTTAGSGTTTGAAGCCGTTCACGACCAGATTTTGAGGCCTCCAGCTGGCTTTCAAACCTGGGCAAATTGGACTGGATGCTGTCGCGTATCCGACGCTGCAGAGAATGAGTCCCATGAACGCATATGATACCAGGCATATACCTTTATAGAGCCAATGTTATCATCCAGGTCGACAAGCCATGACCGCGCAAGTTCGGCATTCAGAGTATGGTGTGTGGCAGCGTCGATGCGACCGAGAATGGTTGAGGAAATGTCGCGGGGAGCAGCGCTGCGTGGGAGGTGGTCAGGGAGAGGAAATGCCATGCCGCGTCCGAGTCGTGACGCGCATGTCCACCGTCACCGCCACGTGGTTGCTCGAGTCTGCAATGTCCATTGGCCGCATTCTACTCGCCATCGCCTCTTTGACCGTCCTCCACGGTGAGCACGTTGCCAAATCCAATCTCGCAGCTCTGATGCCACGAAAGCGGCCTTTTCCACATATGAGCGTCAGTAGACCGCTGTCTCAGTTTTGGACAAATACTAACTATTGGACAGACTTCTCGCATCTGAAAGCCCTTGGCACATTAGAGGGCCGACTGCCTCGTGACGTAAGGTCTATCTAATATTTTCAGACAAGAATTCAACGTTTTGTCACTTTCAGATCGTTTGGGAGGCTTTGCTTAGCCTTTTCTTGGGTATTATGGGAGCWTCTCTTAGTACGCCTGAGCTTAAGGAAATCACATGGGCTAGTGAAATGAAAAAGCGGTTGGTAGTGTCGTAGTGTGCACTTAACTCAAGATACACCTAACATCCTTCTAGTAAGATTGACGATATGGATTCCAG
Source organism: Amanita brunnescens Koide BX004 (assembly GCA_001691785.3). Lineage (NCBI taxonomy): Eukaryota > Fungi > Basidiomycota > Agaricomycetes > Agaricales > Amanitaceae > Amanita > Amanita brunnescens. The sequence goes on along the minus strand of JNHV02000079.1, from coordinate 38,611 downwards.
GATGGGAATTGCGAGTTACGTGACCAGAGGCAGAAACGTCCTCACTCGCCCACCGAAGACCCAACAACGTACCAAATGATCGACCTTTGTTTACAGTAATTCTGATACATCGTCGGTGTGAAGGCTGAATTTGGTATCGTAGAGATTGCTACCGTGGATAGGGTAGGCCAGACCTAGGTTTTGGGAAATACACAATCTCGCTAGCAGCTACGATCCAGGAGGCACAAGATGCATTTCTAACCCGTGCCCTTTCTACAGGAGACATAAGTGCAGCCTTCACCGACGTCATACGTTATTCGTAAAATTAGAAGTGCCTCGGGTCCATGTGTACCAACTCTTGACTGTCCCTTGCTTGATGGCGATTGTTGATACGTGTTCGGATTCACCGTTTCATCGTGGCACAGCGTTACATAGAATAGCTCCAATGGATCTAGATCAGCACTCCAACCAACCGTAAATCGACTTCAACGGCCCTTCCAAATCTCAGTACACATCACTTGTTACATTCTTTCCCACAATATTTAAACAGCTCACTTAAAAATCTACTGCGCAGCTCAAGACCCCCGTAGCGTTTGTTGACATGTCTGTGAGTGGTCAAAGCTCGTTGAAGGATCCGCAACGTAAGTGGAGCGTTTAGTCCCACCCGCCGGCGAGCGTTCTGGAACGACATGACATCGTGAGAAGATGACATGATTATACTGCAGCCGCATTCGTGTCAAACCACTGACCAGCGACGAAACGCCCCTTTCTGTTTCGATCTCGTTTATGGACGCCTCACGCAACATTTCAACGTCATTTTGTCATCATGTTTATTCTTCATCAAGCTAGCGCAGTATCTGGTCGAGCCTTCTAACCCCAAGCTCGTGGGGCACAACTTTTCAAATCTTGTCTGAAACATCAACCAGTTACCGAATGCCACACCTGCAAATTGGATGATTTAAGACAGTGTGAGAAACAGAATTTCCCAGATGATGCCCCTGGTGCGTTGATCGTCGAACACCGATGAGGTCTCTAGCTTCAACTTTTTCCGTACGGAGGGTGCAGCGGAACGGCAATCACTTGCTATCGAGTGTTGTAACAATTCGTGCACGACGGCGACACCTCGGTTTTCGTCAGGCGAAGCCGCGAAATGGTGAACCCCGTAAGGTCTTACGTGCTCCAGTGGTGCTGAACGGGTTGCAAGGGCGTGCAAGGCCCAAAGGACCGTGCGTACGAGCTGCCAGACAATCTCCGTTGACCAGGGATGATATTTAATCCCCGTTCCGACGGTTCCGTTGAGCTTGTGTGATGTAACATCGGGTTTGTAATCTCCTCTTCTCTCGGGATACTGAGCACCTGTTTATGACTTCTCTGCCCGAATATAAATCACGGGCCTGTCTTGCGGTACTCCGATGTTTATAAAAGTAAGRTGTTGTTTTCCCGAGAAGGCAAGGTTTAATTGCCATCAAAACGCGTACGTAATCGAGAAATGCTCCACCTAGTANGAATCGTAGATTCAATGAACGCTTTGAGCGTTAATAGCTAATTATAATGATAGCTAGGAAATATCGGTGTCCCTTCGTTCCGAGGACAAGAATAACGAATCTCAGCCCTAGTTTCCGAAGCCCTGACTCGGATACACTACTTATGCCATATGGAATTAGTGGGGTCGTAACAGCCCTGACTATCTCTGTAGTTGACTTTCGACTACCATGAAGAATACGACGCGCATTGGGATCGTTCTCATCATCAGCATTGCCTTTTTTGCGGCAGAAATTGCAGGTAAGTCGGGATAGGATCGCCTCAGCAGTGTTCCCTGCTCATAGCATGCAGTCGGCTTCCGAACTAGGAGCTTAGCACTAATAGCGGATGCGGTGGGTCCCAATCGAATGACTTTCTTWTTTTCTGCTCAGTTCTGTTCTTAGTTTCATTACTTCAACGTACGCCTTCACTTAGAGAACCCTTACGTTCTCCTTACATTCATGTCTACTAGGATATTGTGGCCTAGTACGCCACGTGTACTGTCCTCTTGTTATGTGCTCAATACGTCTTTTCTAGCGCCATAGCTTTCACCGCTGCCTACGTGAGCTCATAGTTCCTTCATCTATACTTTTTGTGGCTAATTACTCCACCCCAGCTCCAAGATAACGGCCAGCATGTCAGTCTATCGAAGGCTAATCAACACGACTCATAAACTAACTCCTGATGCAGACCAACAGTTTTACGTATGCCTTTCACCGGGCAGAGCTCGTCGGTGTGTCTTGCAAGACTTGCGATCGCGGCCATAATCCTTTAACAACGTGCAGGCGCTTTCTTCAATGGCGTGTTTTTGATGGCACTGGCTTTTTCCATCYTGCTTCAATCCCTCAGTCGTTTCATAAACATCGAAGTAGTTGAYTCACCATTTCAAGTCCTGATTGTCGCCTGCGTTGGGCTGGCCCTTAACATTGCAAGCGCGACTGTTGCCCACGGTAAAGATCGGGCTTACGTTTATTATCAACCGACGTTGACCGTGTTGAATYAGATCACGGCGGTCACGGCCATGGTCATAGTCACTCCGACGGAGCTCACCCGTTGACTGACCTTCTCGAACTCAACAAAATTGACCATGTCGTAGATGGCGTAGTAAGGCAATCTCTTTCTGATGATTTTGCCTTATCTAGCATCCCGTTACAGCACGCATCTCACAACCATTCTACAAATCCCCCAGCTATTCCTCGTCATCGAAACATGGGGTTAGCTGCTGTCGTTGTCCATCTGATTGGAGATGCCTTTAACAGTAGGTCCTTACCTTAACATATCATATGACATTAATTTCATTTCTTTCAAGACATTGGTGTTATTATTGCGGCTGTTATCATGTGGAAACTTAAATCTCAGAGTAGGTTTTATGCAGACCCTGCTGCCTCGTTGGCTATCAGCTGCATCATATTTACCAGTGCCATACCCATAAGTCAGTTGAATTGTTGTTTTCCATCTTACAGGATGACTAAAAATATTTTTAGCCTACAAGACAGGACGCATCCTGTTAGAAGCCTCTCCAATATACCTCGATCTCCAGAAGATCAAACAGGACATAACTACCGTGAGATGATTATACGTTGTTGCGGACAGGTCCTGACTACTGGAATGACAGATCCCAGGCGTACGCTCCGTTCATGATTTGCATGTTTGGAGTTTGTCACAATCGTATGAGTTTGCAAATGCCTTACTCCAATACCGTACTCAACTGATTCTATGACAGTGTAATTCTTGCTTCCCTTCACGTCTGTGTTCCATCCGAAACGTCCCTCCAGCAATGGGAAAAGATGGAACAATGCTTGCAACATTGCTTCTCTGCTTATGGCATTGGGCATGTAACTATCTCGCCTGAAATACATAGGGATGATCAATCGTTATCGCAATCAAATGAGGACAATGGAGGATGCCAACTGCCAACTCAGGACGATTTCGGCTGCTCCGTAAGCGATTTACGAAAGCGGAGGGTAGGGGTATAAACAGGATACCGACTCAGACGATGGTCATAGTTAGAACTATTCCAAAAGCAGGCGGGGTCCGTTTTCACCCTATACCCCCATCACAATGAAAATAGACTGCTATTTGGCCGATATCTCCACAGCATTCTTAAAGGCACCCAAAAGAGCTGCTAGCTGAAGCTTTTCGCTCGCACCAGTTGATAGACGATGCCTGAATTGAGTCAGGACGTCGTATCGCATATGGAAGTGCGTGCTTACTCGGTAGTTGCCAGATGATCCAGTAGATAAACTTTAGCGTGCGGCTTTAGCTCGATCATTTCTAGATATTCATAGGCACCTGTAATCAGATCCTGCAAGGCCAAACCGCGYTCCGTCTTCAATGAATTGATCACTAAGATGGTTAAGTTACCAGTAAGCTGTAGATAATGCAAAGCATATACAAACTCACTTGCATAGGAGGTTGYGAATTCGTCCGATAACATAGAGTTCACCACGGTTTCGATGTCCGAGGGATGTGGGTTCCCTGTACAATTATAAATTTCATTTTCTCCGACGACGTCATACGCAGCGTGACACGCTTGAAGAACATTGAGGGCACGTCTCATATCACCCTTTGATAGCTTAAGAAGTGCCTCTTTCCCATCCTCTGTTATATGAACACTAAAAGTAATCAGAGCAGAAACGCAGGACCCATCACCATAACCCACTTACTTTTCCGCAGCTATGACACTGTTGACCCTTTTCTTTACTTCAAGAATTGGCAAAGGAGAGAACCGAAAGCGCGTGCAACGGCTTTGGATGGCAGGTATGATCTTATTGACGTAATTGCAAATTATGCAAAACCGCACATTTCTTGTGTAATGCTCAATTACGCGTCGTAGCGCTGCTTGAGCAGCTTGGGTCATCATGTCGGCCTCGTCTAAAATAATCAACTTGAAACCCTTTGCGAAGAGTGTCCGTGTTTCCGCAAACTGTTTGATTCGCTCCCGAACAACATCAATTCCACGTTCGTCGGATGCATTCAGCTAGGAACTGGAGAATCAGCAAAAACACAGACGGCTGCGGGAAGACTGACTTCTAGAATTTGCTTGCGATAGTTGGATCCATATATGCGTCTGGCAACTGCCAATATTGTTGATGTCTTTCCAGTTCCCGGCGGGCCATAAAATAGCAAGTGTGGTAGTCTGTTTTTCTCGATAAACTTCTCGACTATGGAACTATATTAGAATAAAATTCAAACTGAAAGCGCGGCAGCATACTTGTACTCGTTATGTCCTTGTGAGAAACAAGATCATCCAGCGTGATGGGTCTGTACTTTTCAACCCTGCAGTAACAGTTAGTTCCCCGAAAGCTCTAGCAATATGCTATGCACTCATACCAAGGCAGAGTATCGTCTTCTGGAGATGCATTATCCGTAACTTTGCCCTTTCCTTTTGCAGAGGATGGTATCACTTCAACATYAGCCATATGCACATCATCATCGCTATCCATTTCTCGTTAGTGATACTCGTCTCGCGAGTCGCGACGCGACTTGACAAGATGGCATTGTTTGCCAAAGCCGTGTCCAACCGGTCACGGGATCTTAAACCTTATCTTGAGGTGACGCACGGACCATACACAATGACTAATCGGGCAAAATCCCTGATCTCTTCCAAAACCTCATCGGCTCTTGCTTTTGTTGAAGACTCCACCGTTAACCACGTTGGACAGACGAAGGCGTCCGAATCATAATGCAGATCTTCGTAAAGACGTATGTTAATTTTCTCATTGTGTTTACTCTACGTTTAATGCCATTACCATAGCCTCACGGGCAAAACCATCACCCTCGAGGTTGAGTCCTCRGACACTATTGACAATGTCAAAGCCAAAATTCAAGACAAGGAGGGGTGAATACACTGTTTTGTCTTCCTAGGGCGTCACCTCATCACCTCACAGTATCCCCCCTGACCAGCAGCGTTTGATCTTCGCCGGCAAACAGCTCGAGGATGGTCGTACTCTCAGTGACTACAACATTCAAAAGGAATCCACTCTTCACCTGGTTCTTCGCCTCCGCGGTGGCGCAAAGAAACGCAAGAAGAAGACGTACAACGTATGACTCTTATTTCATCTACGCTGCTAGTTTTCTCAAGGATATCGTTGCAGACTCCCAAAAAGGTCAAGCACAAGCGCAAGAAGGTGAAGATGGCCATCCTCAAATACTACAAAGTCGATTCGGATGGCAAAATCAAGCGTCTCCGTCGTGAATGCCCCTCGTCCGAGTGTGGTGCCGGTGTCTTCGTACGTTGACCGCTGAGCATTCAACGTATTTACTGAGCCAAATTTTGTAGATGGCATTCCATAAAGATCGTCAATACTGTGGCAAATGCGGATTGACCTACACCTTCCAACCAGGCACTAAGCCGCCGGTTGTCTAGACGGCATGGCTGGGGATTCATGTACACTATGTTGTAGGCAGGGATAGTATACATTAAGCAATATGCAGTGAATTTGAAATTTTCGGAGAAGCACCCAAATCCTCATAACGGTGCTTTGGGGAGTGAGCGATGTCCATCATTCGCCCTTCTGAACCTGTTGAATGCTCTCGTATATCTCCCGCTTTCGACGTGATTCCTGGAGGTCCTCTTCTCTGCGAAGCATTTTTTCGCGTCTTCGTTCATCATCACGTAGTACACCTCTGTACATTGTCTAATGAAAGGTTGGTCTATTGGCCGCGCGAAAGAGCTATTGAGTGCACCTCTCTCTCTTGTTCCTGTTGGCGATGAACAAACCATATTGTGAAGGAGGACAGGACTACAGCACTCAGAAGGGTGAATTTGGCGGCCTTGTGTTGCATATTGCCGAGGCTTTTCTAAATTCGCTTGCATCAGTTCTTCCCAACAACACCAACAAACAACTTCCAGTCCTTCATGATCCCTCCAGCCCACTTCGCCTTTTCCTGATTACTCCCTATCATCCCCACGTTTGACATATTCTTATGGCTTCTCTTGATGTGCGCTCGCCCAATCGCGTCAATTGCTCCCTTCCTCATCTTTCGCGCAGGTTTTTGAATCAACTCTGAAAGAGGTCGTCCAAGCAAAGCGATTATCCGCCAGAAAGATGACCGAGCTGACGGAAATTGCGCTCAAGTTGATGGCGGTATGATCTATTAGCCTTTTTGCCCGTACTCATGCTAAACACATCCACCGCCAGCACGATACACAACTTGTCTCTGTACTTTACCGAACGCATAAGAGCCTTCCTCCAGCAGCCAAAGTGTCTAGTCTATATATCTTTGATGCTCTTTCAAGAGCAGCGCGTCAACAGGTCACAAAGCTGGGCTTGACTGGTAGTTCATATTCCGAAAAGGGCAATTGTGCCACTTTCCTGCTGAAGGTCGAAGGTGTCTTGGAAGGCCTCTTTCAAGACATGGTAACCATTGGAACTGAAGAGTCCAAGGTTAGTCATATTTATCCACCCACTATCCTAAGGTTGCAGGGGGGTTTTTGTCATCTTCCATGAATTTGAGCCCCGGCAACACGGCGAAGAAACTGGGAGTGGACGCCTCCAATTTATTGACGCATGAACATCTCCTGCCCTGCAGCATATATATATGAAACGAACCTATCTAATAACTGCTTACTTATAGGAAAAATCACAAAAAATTCTTGATATTTGGGTAAAAGGAAGCACGTTCCCATCCACGATATTATCTCGTTTGACAAAGTTGGTGAAAGAACCGGAGAAAGGTGCATATCCATTCTACATGTGTTCGCTAAGTATCTCTTCTACCTGTATAATTCAATTAAATTCGTGCTCTATTTTCCATCATATGAGAATCTGAACTGAAGAGGGTCTGATTTGTTTTGTATCAGCACTCGAAGTAGAAACTGTGTCTGGCCCAATGGTCAGTTCCCAGGCGACTCCCGCCGCTCCCAATGCTCCAACGATAGATACACAAGCTGCGCTACTGGCTCTTCTTACGCAAGCTGCAAGTGCAACAGCTGGAACTTCACCAGAGTGAGTCCATCGATCCAGAAATCAGGACGTAGGAAATAACCTTCTTTAGGCAAATATTGACAAATACTAGCACTGCGCCACTTGTCGATCCCGCCCAAATAGCGCTGCTACAACAGTTGACGCAAAAAGCTATCATTTCTCCTTTAACAAATGTTTCCGCGCCTGCCGTAGTACCTCCTAGACCATCCACAGAGTCTCCTGTTCCTCCGTTCTCGCCAACTGGTGATCGCSTACAATCACCCATTCTCTCAAGGGACCCCCAGTACGGTGGCGACCATAGGCAGGGTATATACATTGAAAGATATCGCAGCCGAAGTCCGGACCTCCAAAAGCCTCCCGAACCCCATAGTGACCACCGTAGAGGTGGTTTCAGAGGCAGCTACAGGGGTCGCGGCCGCGGAGACACACGTGGCAGGTGGGACGACCATGACCGTTCCAGAGACAGGCGCCGAAACCGTTCAAAGAGTCCCTCTAGTAGACATCCTAACAGGAGGGACGGGAGAACGTATAGCCCACCGAGAAGGCCGTCACTACCGTCGTCGACTCCCCAACGGCAGATGGATAACTCTGATACATCCCGCTCCGACGATAAAGACGAGTTTGGACGCGATATTCGGCCACAACCCCCAGACCACATGGACGCTACACCCGCAAATTCGACAAGACCGTTAACAAATGATCATGCTGTAGTACCATCGCCTGCTCCAAATAATGAGCAAATAACTTTGTCTCCATTGGTAGCTGCAAATACATCTTCGAACAACTCTAGTGCACCGTTTGTCTCGAATACTGTCCAATCCCAGCCAGGACTAGAGAGTTTTGATCCTACGAGTTTTGATCTCACTTCTCCATCTTCGTGGGAACTACTTGGAGATATGTGGCAGGTTACGTACGGTGAAGTGCCCACGACAGAGCTATTAATGCAGTATGTGATGCAGTCTGTGACTAGCGGGCAAGTACCCTCTACACCCCATACTAGTCCAGAAACTTCATGGGATAACTCGTACGGCCATGGGCAACAATGGAAAGGACGTGGCCGCGGTGGACTGGCCAGAGGAGGGTTCAATGGGCACGGCAATGACCGAAATGGTTGGAATCACTACGATGACAATCAAACGGACGCTGTTGTTCTTGGGGGTAGTCCTGATGCTGTTACGGAGAGGGTATTGGACAGTAATTCTATATCACAGGAAAATAGCAGAGGTGGTGCAGGTACCGGCGGCAAGATGCAAAAGGTCGGAGATAAATGGGTTTTTGTGCGCGGCCATGACGGATAACTTGTCGTATCGTATTCTTTTATATATCATGCCTCATACACTATATTATCTTCGTCCATTCTGGCCAACTCAAACGGYGCCTGTCGCCTTTCATCCCATCCTTCAGGAATGTACAAATATCGAGGTTGGCCCAAAACTTCCTGCCTGAAGCTGCTCGCTGAGAAAGGACTAGGCCAAAAAATCTGGTAGCATATCATGGATGATATGATACCAATCATGCTTCCCACAACGACGTCTTCGGCGTGATGTTTCTATTTCCCATAATCAGAATCACCTTGTTGGCATAAGCTTTTGCTCACGTTGTCTTCTACTCTTGATATGGCCACAAATGCAGCCCAGGAAAGTGGCAACAATGTAAGAAAAAGGGATGCAAGTCTACTCTGCATGGGTAGGCCTAAACACGGGGTGTTGAAACACCAAGCGGCCGTYTGACCGGCTAGCCACAATGAAAGCACCGCCATACCAGAAAATGCTGTTGAGGAGTGTCCCGAGGGAAATGACGTGCGGCCGTTGACGATATCACTCGTATATCTACATTGCACCAGTAAGACAGGCGTCGAACGCCGAACAGTTGACTAAGATACCCTGTGCAAGCTTCAAGCACGCTGTCCCACTGGCAGCGAGACAGAAAGTCGGGTCGCAATCGGCCTGTCATCGTAAGAAAACCTCAACTTCGAACCATTGAACACCTACCAACCGTGTGCTTCATAAATACTGTGAGTAGCCTTGCAAGTCCCCTGAGCAAAATCAGAGAATTTCCACTGATTAGGAATTGTGTCACCTTGCCGCGCAGACAGTTATCGCGCCGTGGTGGATAATTACCAGTGATTTACGATATATACCGGCGGCGGCGATTACACCCGCCGGAACGAGTAATGCCACCCAGTGATTCAGTGCCGAGCCAACACTTGTCATACGCTCAGCAATTGACAGCTGCGCGGAAATTGATATACAGACGTGTCCACTCTTTGTGGGTGGCTTATGAGAGGATCTTGAAGAGAAAAATCTCTTTCAAACACTGGTGTCTGCGATATGATCCACGAAACAATCCAAATCAGTGCGACCACAGTCCTACATGTATGTGAGATAAAGACAAACCGGAGCAACATGTGRAGAAACATACCAATCCACGAAGTATGGTATATTGAACCAGTCGAAGGCGTCGTGTCCGAACGCTCGTCGTAAGGACGCCCCGAATGACATAACGCTTCAAGATCTATCATGATTATGATTCASAAACTTAATGTAACGCTTCAGAATATCACTGGCACTTTGACGTACGGTCGGAATAAGGCTTGTGCCCGTGGAGAGCGGCRAGGTTCGGACACGTGGCGAAAAGTTAAGAAGGCGCTAGCCTTTTATAAGTCAAAGAAACCGTTCAAATTCGAGCCGCATTCTCTATTTNATTTAGGCCTACAGTCATTGTCCCTTGTGAATTTGCACGGGATGAAATGTTAAACAAGGATGTTAAYCCACGGAGACCATCTGGTGTCAATCAAAAGTCAGATTGTGCAACGAAGAAATACACAACATGGCCATGAGCAAGAAAGCCAAACAGTTCGTTTGGCATGAAGCTTAACCAGGGTGACTGCGACCGTACATAGTTTTGCAAAAGGATCTTGCCTATGTACGTCTCGGAAACGGAGCAGATCCTGCCCTGCCATGGCACTGTGAAGAGTGGTCATCTTAACGCTCACACCTACTCTAATGAAAGGGTGCGCCCAACGGATAGAACCCTTATACTAGCTTATACTTAGCAAGCATACAGGCACGAGTCGGAATTGATCTGATCGTAAGTTTGAGATCCGTCACCGGAATGGACGACGGAAGCATGGTTTCCCGCGATTCAGTCTGACTCAAAGCACAAATCTCCAGCGCACCTGCATTGAAGCTCTCAGTGGTTCAATATAGGACATTCCTATGCACTGCTCTGTTTAACGTGATATTTAAAGAGTGACATAAAAGGAGAGGACGACTATAAATGAGAGGATAACATTGTTGCCCAATCCAAAGCCAACCGCAGTTTTGCCACGCAACGCAGAGTTTGCTTTAGAGGTGCTGGTCGCACTAGCCGAGGTTGGAGATGTTGCAGATGCAACAGGAGAAACAGTGCCCCCAGGGACCGATGTGCTTCCTGATGTCGATGTCACCGATGCCGGTAACGCGGTTGAAGTAGGGGCGGATGTTGACTGGCCTGCCTGGGGCGCCGCAGTCCCGAGCTGGGCGGACAGCAGTACGGCCGCAGTGTCCGTTGTGGTCGTGACTGCTCCGTTGGCGGTGACGGCACAAACTGCCGTGGTTCCTGCTAATTCACATTCTTCGTTCAACGTCAATGTCAACTGGGATTCCGTATAACCAATCGACGCATAACTAGATCCTTCAACCAACGTCACTGCACATCCACAAGTTAATGAAAAACATTTGAATTCCCGACTCGTATCGACTCACTAACGCCAGGAAAACCACCGTCCCCCGCCGCATCTTGCGTACCATAGACCGCCCACACAGTGCGATCTTGGGCATCGGTACTGATGAAATCAACGCTCAGTGGCTGAGGATCAAACCCGGGAAAGTATAACGACGTTTCGGCGGCATCTGTGCACGAAACGTGAAGTAGTGGAATATGAGAAAAGGGCTCCGCACTTACGGGATAGGCCAGCAAACAGAGCAAGTGTAATGAGCGTGGTCCGGTGAGCCATTRGAACTTAGAAAAGACTTACAGGATCTATGCATATGCAATCTATTTAAGTCATGCCCGGCAAAACCTTAGCTGCCCTATGCTTATTGAGCAAGGCACGCACTTCAATAAAGCACGTTTCACATGGTTCCAAGCGCATGACAGATGGTATGTAGATCAGTCATTGGTCCCAGGGTGGTCACATAAGCCCACCGGCCGGGCCCAATACTACACATGCCAAGGCTTTTAGAAAATCACATCCTTTCATGCATATGGGTTCTACAATAACATTTTAGAGCTCGCAGTCGCAACAAAAGTGGTATCCGTACAACATAATGTATTGCCTCTGATGTGTTGGGTATGTATAGTCACATTCACTGTAACCAACGACGATGACGGATCAAACTCACTTTTGTAATATCGAAACAGGTTGCATTACAATTTGCCCTGTTCTTGTTGCTCTYCGTCAAAGACCTCTTCAAACGAGTTGCCGATTTCAGGAATGATATCTTGCGTGACAACACTTCGCCCTTCTCTTGAAAAGGCACGACGACTGGCCGTGCGCGTTACCATGCTACCACCAATGGCAGCTAGAAAGGGGATGCGAGATACTGGCACTGCCTTGTCACTATATACATGACTCATGAGTAAGCATCGCGCTATACTGCGTCCAAGGTACATACCCAAATGCGCCCGCCTCGTAGCATTTGCCCCATGCTAGGAAAGTTCCAACGCATCCRCTGAGGACATCACCCTGTCCGCCGCATCTCTTTAAGCCTCCAGGAGTATCAACTTCAATAGACTCTTGAACACTTTCTTTTGCCCCGTCTGCCTCTTCTGGTTCACTTGCCTTGAGGTCAGATGCTCCCGAAGCATTGACAGCAATAACGTCTTGGGCACCCTTTTGCAACACGGTAACACCACCCAGCGCTTGGGAGACAAAGTCTGCCCTCTTCCCAACAGGTATTTTGCTATCCAGACCAACCTGTTCGCTTAATCTCTTAAAYTCAACGACATTTGGTGTCAATACGGCTCGTCTATATCCCTTGATGAGAGACAAATCCTGGCCGATCATCCACAAGGCATCAGCATCGAGGACCAAATACATTTCCTGAGACTGCGCAAGGGAGAGTGCAACCCTGGCAAATGATTGCATATAAGGTTCGCGACCGAGGCCCGGACCGATAACGAGCACATGCAATCGACTGAGCAGCGCGTTCAACTCGTGTTCTACTCTTTCCGGGGCACTGTGTAATGTTATATCAACAGATGAAAAGGGAGTGGATAGCTAGCCTCACTCGTTTTCTCTGAGAATCGGGTGAACAATCAAATCCGGAGAGTAGGACTTGATCGCGCCGGCCGCAGTCGGCGAACAGATGACATGCGAAAGATCAGCGCCCTGCAAGTCGTTTAAATCTGTCGAATAAGCATGCGACAATGGGACGCACAAATCTAAGCGCAGATATCGCAGCGAAGAACGGCGCCCCTGTGTAGCTACAATGGTGATCAGATAAATATAAATAAACTGATGAAGCCAAGCAGACTCTAGTGCGCCGCCAAGTACGCCGACACGACCTATGGATTAGAGCGTCAGTGGCGATAGACGTCCGGACGTCAGAAATGACCCGCTTGTCCCTTGTGTAAAGTCCCGTTCAAAGGAGGTAYGAGTAGCTTCAGCTGCTCAATTAGTGATCTCGGGACTGGCATCTTACCGTGCGAACATGAAAGTGCTACGCTTATTTATGTCTCACGCAAGCCGACCATGTGACCGAGGCTAATCAGCCGCTTTGATGCTAACACAGGCTAACACAAAACAAGCACAAACCCTCCGTCTGAGCAGGCATTCTRCTCGTTTTTAACGGCGCCTTATCCCCCAAATGCCAGGTTTTATCCGTTTACAATAGTACCGAAGGCAAWTTGACCAAGCCACGGAGGCTTATTCTTAATTCCACATGACCTGCCGCATTGCTGCGGCGTTTCCATGCGCATTCATCAAATGATTATGATTGTTCTAACAACAAGCCGTACTCCGCTATAAAATTTCAGCCCTGGTATTGACCTTTCATTTTTGTCCTTCATGCGACTGCTTTCACTCTTTACCGCCGCTCTTCTACCTCTCCACGGCTTTGCAAATGGGTTGACAGATGGACGAACAACACACCATTCCAGGTTGGCACATAGCTTTCAATTGCGCAAGCGTACCACGGATTATACCGTGCAGGATTATTATGCTGGACAATCTTTTTTCAAGTAATTAGACTTGTTTACCTCCTTTCTCGGTCTGATCCGCTTTTACAGTAACTGGACGTATTTCGTAGGAGACGATCCGACTAACGGAAACGTCATCTATCTGGACAAGGATGAGGCTATTGCCAAAGGTCTCAGCTATGTCCAATCGGATGGTGCGGCGGTCCTCGCTGTCGAYGATCACTCGGATGTTCCTGCGGGAGGCAAACGTAACTCGTGAGTTCTGAGGTCACCTGTTCAAAACAACACTATATCTAATTTTGAAAAGAGTGCGCATCCAATCCSCGAAGACCTACAATGGTGGTCTCTTCATTGCTGATCTCCAGGCAATGCCGTGGGGTTGCGGTGTATGGCCCGGGTATTGGTCTTGCGGTCCCAACTGGCCTTACGCTGGTAAGCACCCGTAGCAGCCTGTGGTAATCCAAGCGTCTTAGTATTYGCTCAGGTGAGATCGACATCGTGGAGGGTGTCAATTATGGCCCCTTGAACCAATATACATTACATTCTGCACCCAATTCTACCTGCAAACTCTCGACTGGAGGCTTAGAAGTTCTGGGCTCGGTCATGGGCAAGTTATGCGCTAGCTCAGACACGAGCGATGCTGGATGTGCTTTCCAAGATGGAAACTCGACTTCCTTTGGACAAGGATTCAACGGTATCGGAGGTGGTGTCTTTGCCCATCTTTGGAACAGCGACGGGGTAAAAATGTGGCGCTTCCAGCGCGACCAGATTCCTGCTGATATCACAGCAAAGAAGCCAGACCCCTCTGGATGGCCTGCGCCTGTTGGGTATTGGTCGTCCGATTCATGTGACATGGGAAGCAACTTCTACGATCATACCCTCGTTTTCGACACGACTATCTGCGGTGGCTGGGCTGGTTCTACGTACCCGAGGTCTGGTTGCCCGGGAACGTGCTCCCAGATGATCGCGAATGCGACTAATTTCGTCACTGCGAAGTGGAAGATAAACTACCTCGCAGTATACCAATGAAGGACATCCAAATTCAGATGCATGGGTTCTATACGCTCCTTACTCTTCCCACTCATGTAGCAGATCATTCATTAGTCCTAGGGTAGATTACTAGCAGTGCTGGTATATATTAAATTAATGTATAAGTGAATCAGTGCATTACGGTGCTTTGCAAGGCCATGATTTGTGAGCCAGAGACTTGGAGCGGAGATTGCTGGATTTGTCTTGGACAACAATCATCATGGATTCCCAGCCATCATCAAACCCGGCCTCTGACATCAGCATCCAAGCCTGGCCTCGACGTGCAACTAAAGTACCATTCTCGTCGATACTCGCTACATTCGGAGCTAATTACCCTTTCACAGGCTTGTGCTAATTGCAGGTGAATCCTCAGCGTGCAACCATTTCCGCCCATTTGTTCACCTAGACGTTAGACGCGACAAGATACGCTGCGATGGCTCCAGGTACGTAGATGTGGCCTGCTCTTTCCCAAATAAGCTATTCATTCCGCCAAATTCAGACCTTGCACGAGTTGCCTGAAGAAGGGCTATAGTTCTGACCGATGTATCGATGGATGTGAGCAATGCCGTCGGGCACGCGTAAGATGCGAGGCTGGCAAGCCGTGTCAGCGATGCAGAGAAATGCAGTTGGAATGCGTGGAAGACACCAGTCCAGCAATCTCAAGGCAGCATCCTGTCCTGAACATTTCTCAGCCGGAACACGCCAAGAGCCAAGGATACGAGCGGGCGAAGTTAGCTTGCAAGAACTGTCGTAAGGATAATAAAAAGGTATGGTCTTGTCAACTCGGACAACTGTTTGCCTCATGCTGGGTAACTTGTCAGTGTGATGATCAGAGGCCATGTTCACGTTGCGTATCTCGCTCCGAAGAATGCGTTCATGTGGGACGAAGTCCAAAACTGGTCAAATTGCGCTGCGAAGGCTGCCGTGAAAACGGGAAACGTTGTGAAGAAAGCCGGCCTTGTCGCTTCTGCGTGGAACTCGGCAAAGATTGTGTCACGGCGCCACGAAAGGGCCGTGGACACGGTACCAGAGTCAAGGCGGTAAGGATATTCTATCTAGATGATGAATGTGATTCATGTTATATCTGTCTTATCCAAATAGGCTTGTATGGCATGCAGGYAAGTCAGTCTATTGGTCCCGTGAGCTAAGCATGTTAAATAGCTATAGACGTGATAAAATCCGCTGCGATGGTGCAAGGTATGAGGATACATTAGTAATYGACGAGAAAATCCTAACGCAGCCCAAAGACCATGCACATCATGTGCAAGAAAGGGATATCAATGTATYGAACGTTCGTCCGCACCGTGTCCCGAGTGTGGCCAAGGAAAGGAATGCATGCATCAGAATAATGCCCACAGTATGCCGGCATCCAAGCCTGAAACAATCCAGCCCATTTCAATCCAACATGTACCACAAGGGCTGCAGGCACAGGGATTCGACCAACCAATGTACTCTATGACGAGCTTTGTACAACAATTATACGTTCCAGGTCCACACCAGCCAGCCCTTGTCCAGCACCCAGGATTCAATAAAGATCACAGGCAGGGTTACATGCCCGTCATCGATCCCAACATAGGGACCTCCTCTATCCCTCAATGAGGGAACTCCAGGTATCAACTTCATTATCGTTTAATTGTAACAGTATGTATATTATTCTTTAATATCATTCCGCTGTTTTACGACAGGAAAACGAGAAGAAACACAATGGATAACGAATGTAAGTTGAGGTGCATCAGTATGATCGCGTGTGTATACATAGACAARTCTTCATATTTCTCCAATTCAATCAAATGTGCAGAAGATCATGTGGCATGCGATAAAAGGTTAGACGCTTGGTTGAGTGTCGCCCTTGAGACTCTCTCTAAAACCCCGGACAAATGACTTGAGAGGAAGTAACATCCAATCGAACACGCCTGGTAAACCAACGGGTGATTCTCTCCTGGGTCGGTTTGTAGGCCTGTCAACTTCACTGTCCACGGGTGCGCCAGATAAGGAGCGTGCGCGTTTCAAATTCCTGTTTGTATAGGGTTCTAAGCTTGACGGACTTTGCTGGCCAGGGTGAACGTCTTCCTTTGGAAAGGGAACAGAATTGACGAGGTCCGTAGTATCTTTCAGAGGGTCTGAGACTTCTGCACTTTCTATCACGGCAGATCTACAACGATGTCGTTTTGAACGTAGCTGACGCAGATGGATCACAGCGCTACTTACCCTAGCTGTCCCGGGCATTCAGCTTTATGTTCATCCCATTTTGTGAGATTGTAGTCTTCTTCCAAAATTATTTTTTGATTACATTGCGAGCATTCCACGTATCCACTATCGAAAGTCTTTGCTTGCGGATCGTTCACCAGTCGCAACTTCCTTTCAGCTGCTGCTACTCGACTGCTAGGCCTACGTCGTCTCTGAATCAATTCATCTTGCGCAGGCTTTAAGAAGCGGCACATACGTAATAGCTTTACAACGTTCTAGGTGCCGCTGCCAATGGTGAAGATCATACGGTCTTTTTTTCGAGAGTTGGATCCAAGTTTTACATCCCCGGCACTTTACTCGGTCGTGCTGAGCCTCTTCCGCTCGTGAATCTGCCTCGAGGTCTGCTCTCCGCTCGGCAAGCGCCCGACGACGCTGACGTTCAACCACGGACGGGGTAGCAGTAGATTCGGTATCTATGCTTTCTGTCACATCCATCTTTGAAGCGTTGCTATCCAGTGATCAGAGGGTTGATAAGTAGGTGGCGACGGATACTTACAATGATGAATCTCCAGCTTTTGCATCACACTTGACACGATGCAACTCCCAGGGACGGACAGTATATCTCCGCTTCTGACCTAAATTCACAGATGATTTGCAGCGTGTACAGAAAACGCGATGCGGTTCTAGCTCCCCGCATTCCGGCTGGTTTTTGAAATAGAGAACACGTTCTGCTTCCGTACGTCGAATGTTTCCATTGCTTTGGACAGATTCAGAAATGGAATTTCCGTCATCCATCTCGGCGTTGCCTTCCTCAGGATTTCTACACGTTTATCAGCGGCGACAAAAATAACGTAATGACCCTCGAGTACCTCAGTAGCGACGCCTTTTTCGCTTTGGATAAGGTTGATACCCTTGAAAGTGACTTGGCCTTCATTGAACTACGCCCATTGGAAGTGACTGAGGGGGTCTTCTTGCTCGTCATGGCAGATTGGACACTAGCCATATCTGARATGTTACAATCTCTCTTTCCGGGCAATTCGGGTGCGCTAAGCATATCGGTTGTAGTCAGGGCAATGCGAAGACAGTATATATGGATTTACCAAAAGTCTGTCTTGTTTGTGGCTGGGCTCGTGGCAGACTGCAGGACTTGAGCATGTTTGACACGAAGTAGGTGTTGTACTAAACCAACACACCTCATCATTGTCAATAGTTAATGCGCTATCTATTGGAGCCTCATCCGGAGTGGTCCTGACACCATTATGCTTTGAAACAATTGTGTGCAAAATCAAAAATTACTGACGTTGACTTCGTTTTTGTCATTCTTCGCTTCTCTCGGTCGCTGAACTCAGTTTCCATGAAAACAGGCGATTAGCTCTTGAACCTTATTTCTGTTCTTCAGTTCRGCCAGGTTCAAGACGGTCTTTATGGATATCGGTTAAGCTGGCCACGGTCCCGAGTTGTGCATGGATTGGTTGGAAACACCTAATCCTTGGAAGAAGCTTTTAATGCGACGCCAGAGTCAGGCTAAAAACGCCGTAGGTTGGGATCCAGATCTACGATTGAAACTCCGTGCAAGGTAACTCCGAACATTGGGCGGTGGCACATTGGACGCCGATCTCGGTAAATGCCGATGATAATCGTGAAATAGGCTCAAGGTGACATACCAAACACCTTTGAAAGCCACTCGCCCTCAACACGCTTAAGAGATGCCAAAGGTTCGTGCGCGGAGTACCAGTGATTCTTCCTCACAAACGTGAGTGGGAACGCCATTACTGTTCTTTCCATGTCTTACTTGCTTACTTTGGCATTGTAGCCCCTGTCCCTCTCTCGGACAAAGCGCTGCTGAAAGGGCGAGAGAGAAAAAACTGAGGGATGACCCAATGGCTATTGTAATCGGTCCTATGCATGTCGACTGCAAACGCTGTGGCAGTCGCATCAAACTCTCGTCGAAAAGTCCATACGATACTTTCCACTGGCGAACTCACCGGTCGCGGTGTCTGAAGAAACGAAACGGCGCGACGAAAGTCCGCGGGACAAAAGACACTGTAAGTGATATCCTCTCTGAATAGCATATTTAGTTAATTCGCCAAGCTGTCCTCACCTACGCGTGGCGGCATCACGTCCCCTCCAGGCGAGCCGCGGAAGCAGCGTGAATTAACCGGAAAGTCGGAGTCTCCAAAACTACTTAATAATGGACGTCATACTCAACCATATATCTGCGATTCACATTCCGCGAGTTTGGACTTGCTGACGTCGGTGGCAAGCGCTGTTCTTAGAAGGGCCGATGCCAACGATCATTTGTCGCACTCTCCGATAGAACAATTGCCTCCAGGACAACAATGGCGACGGTCCCAGCGTCTGAATACCGAATATCACAGTTGCGACCCTGACTGCCATGGCTTTCGAGGCGAAATGGACGAGCTACGAATGCGACAAGAAGCCATAGAATCTCTCGCCCTTTTGTCTCGTTCAGGTTAATACAGCAGGCCAAATATCCCTATACCTCGTTTTACCATATTCCTTCGCTTTGTTCAGCCCAGAGCAGGTAATCACCCACTACACCTAAATCTTTAGTAAATAGTGCCTTCCGACGAACTGTTCCGTACCATCCCCTTGTTCACATCGTTCAGTCACATCCATATATTTCGACTTAATTATTGGTACACAGTAGATACATCAACATACCTAATATTCCACTAAGTGCCGCTCAGAGAGCGTGCGTTATTACTTGATGTATTTGATTCAACAGGAGGCTTCACAATGCCGCTATGGAGCATATCATGGATCAATGGGTCTTTCATGCGATCGTGTCCACTAGACCCTTTGTCAGATGGAAATAACATGTTCATGATGACATACATGATGTTCTTTGCAACATCCCTCATAACCAAGCCAGTCGGGAGCTCAATTTTGTCGACGCCCGGTAGATCGTCAGCTCGAGTAGGTCCTATATTGAGCATGATGACAGATTTCTTCAATTCAAGCGCATATTTAGCGAGCCTGGMAAACCCCAAACGTCGACGGGTTCATTTACAGTGCATTAATGTCCTCACCGGAATGATGAGTAGGTCGCTAGAGTTGTGCCCATCAAAAGCACTCTATCTGAGTCTTCGACATCCTTGTGTCTAGTATAGGAAATTGGTCAGTCAGCAAGGTAATACCTCCYGCTCTTACGATCTAAATTTCGTTGATTCTGGTATAGCCTCGCCAAAAAAGATAAATTCGGGTTTCATCTAGTATACAGTCAATACGGGCACTTCAYTTATCGTCGAAGATGACCTACGAATACACTGATATTGTTCTCAGAGGAACAATACGGACAATCGGGCACGACGAAGCTCTCGTATGCTATGCCAAGGTGTTCTACAGCGACGTCGCCATCTGGATTAGTACGTAGTTTCGTGCCGGTACGCTCTATCTCATCGGCGAACGCTTTCCACCGAGGATTCGCCAGAGAAAGCCGGTCTTGGAACGTTTCGCGRTCGATTTTGTGGCCCAACCGGCAGACTACGCGCTGTGCCAAGCATACGGTCAGCACAAGTTAGTTACTCAAATCGGCGTAAAACTGACGTGGATACTTCCATGCAATTCTAAAATGCTTTTATCGAGTGCATCTGGCGTCCAAGTGTCACTAGCTTTAGATGTTAGGGCCTTGTGATGCAAGCCATCGACATTCTGGAACGGGTGAGCAGACAGAATATGGCATGGCAGTCATACGCGCCTGGGTAATAAGACGGGGTATGTGGGCAGTATGTTGCAATGCTGCTAAGGCGTAATGTGTTGTGTTTGGCTGGGTGTCCCTGACTGGCGGGTACCCCAGATATGATCGCAACCTGGAATAAGCCAAATAGTAGACGAAGGGCTACTATATGAGCTAACGGGAAATCCCACCAGTAGCGTTGTCTGAAGAACGTTGGTGCGAATTTCATTCTCAGTGTGCATCATGACATACCTAAACAGATGCCCCTTTGCGCCTTCGCTTACGAATTCGTGGTACAGAATAGGTCTGGAATGTGTTACAAAACATGGATATTTCGACAGATGCAGACATACTTGTAGTTGGGGTTCATGTACCTCCCATCCTGACCGCGATACGCCCTGATACCTGAGTCGACGCTGACACCTGCACCTGTTATGGCGACCACATTGCCACCTCTGATGAATTCTGAAAGACGATATATCGCTTCTTGGCGAGACACGGGAGGCGTAGATGACGTGGCGGAAAGAATTGGCTGTGGAAGACCGGGGACAGAGATCCGCATGTGACTGGCGGTGTGCTTAAGCCTTACACCCGTCATGAACCCACAGTGTGCGCTCCTACACACTCCAGGCTTTGCTCATTATTCTCTCGCTTGGTCTCCGTTCCACACAACTCGCCTAGCTCTCGCCTCTGCGGCAAACTTTGGTCTGGTAGGGAATGGCCGACTCCACCTTGTCTCCGTCGCCCCGACACCGGACGGGGGTCATGCAGTGAAGCTTGATGAGCAGCAGTGCGTGCATAAACGATTCTCTGACAACAATTATCTGAACCTCGAAGGCGTCAGTTATGAAACTCAGGATGGTCTATATGACGTGGCTTGGTCCGAAGTACACGAAAATCAACTCGCCACAGGCTCTGGAGACGGCTCTATTCGATTRTGGGATATCATGCTGAAGGTCCACAGTCGTTATTGATGCAATTATCGTGCTCAGACCACCGTTAGGACCTGCCGATCAGGATATGGCAAGAACACAACCGGGAGGTTTTTTCGCTTGACTGGTCAAATGTCAGGAAAGAGGTTTTTGCCTCTTCATCCTGGGATGGTACAGTGAAACTAGCAAGTTTCAACCCAGTTATTTCCTTGATTGATTATTGACGTTATGCTAGTGGACTCCCGAGCGACCACGATCCATACTGACACTACAACCCCACCAAGCATGCGTATACCAAGCTATGTTTTCCCCGCATCACCCGGACCTTCTTGCTACCTGTTCAACCGATGGCACAGTCAAATTGTTCGATACACGAGAACCTTCTTACGTGACGGGACCCAACGTGAATAACTTCACACAGCCTATGACAGCCGCCGCTTTAACCATCCCAGCGTCACCAACTGAAGTTTTGTCGGTGGACTGGAACAAGTACCGGTCGTTTGTCATTGCTAGCGGCGGTGTAGACAAGGTCGCAAAGGTCTGGGATTGCCGCATGGTTCGACCGGGAGAGGTGAATAAGGTTGGCGGCGTATCCGAAAGCCAGCTGCTAGGACACGAATATGCAATCCGAAAGCTGCAGTGGAGCCCACACAAGGCGGATATACTCGCAACATCGAGCTACGATATGACATGTCGAGTGTGAGTACTTTGAGCAGACATGACTCCGTACATTTACGTGGTTTGTCTACAGTTGGTGCACTACGCCTATGCCAGGACGGCCTCAGTTGATATATATCCACGACCCTCATACTGAATTTGTAGTTGGTTGTGGCTGGTCTATGTACGAGGAAGGAATTTTGGCTAGTTGTGGTTGGGATAGTAGGTTGAATGTTTTCAGGGTGCCATAGTTTAATCAGTACACGATAGATAGATATTTTGAGCCACCGCCTGTAGTACGTGACTCTTTTTGTTGGAATAGTAATAACGCAAAAACTTGATACAGTTTAGAGGATTTCATGGATAGCAGAGATCGGGAAGGCCCTGAAGATATCTTATCCACTTCCCTTGAGACTTTTTACGAATATGAGCCCATCACTTGCGGATCTGCTGGAACAACCTTCACCTACAGATCAAATGGAAGTACACTGATAATAACCCTACGGGTTCCCGATACAATAGCAGCGAATTGGTCATTGCATGCCTCTGATATCTGGGTATCGTCAATTTATCTSGCCAAACATCTAGATGATCTGCATATCTCAGACCATATCGATGCATTGCTCCCGGACGAGCGCCTGCGCGTTCTTGAACTAGGTGCAGGAGCCGGTCTTCCCGGGATCCTTATCGCGAAAACATTCCGTGATATTGCTGTCACCGTCAGTGATTATCCCGATGAGCGACTCATTCAGAATTTGGCGAATAATGTCGCGTACAACGGCGTCGACGATACGTGTCGCACAGTGGCGTACGCCTGGGGTTCGGATTGCTCGGTATTAACAGGCGATTCGGGCGGGTTTGACGTCGTGATCGCCGCGGATACACTCTGGAACCCCGAATTGCACGGGCTATTCGCGGCCGCGCTTCGTGACACACTTAGGAAAACACCATCGTCTAGAGTATATATCGTGGCGGGCCTGCACACAGGTCGCTATACAATCCAAGCTTTTCTCAGTGTCCTGGCTAGTAATGGCTTCGAACTTGAAACCATTGCAGAAATACGGTCTTCGAATTCGGAACAAAGGGAGTGGAGCGTATCGAGAGAGGGCGAAGACGAGGGAGAGAGAAGGCGTTGGGTAGTCTGGCTCAAAATAAAACGACAATTTGTTCATAGCTCGTAACATACAGAATAGGTACTCGGTAGAATTACATATATCCAACTATGATTCCATAAATTCACATACTTAACAATTTCGTAGTGTACAGATTCACATTCCAGGCTTCAATCATAATCTGATATCAGTTAGGAGAAGGGCCAGCGCCAAAGGACAAGATCTTGGCCTGCTTGAAACCCTGTCCATTATCCTAAACGGGGAAAGTGAGCAACGTAAAGGTTAAAGGTGATCGTGATAACGTACCAGGAATAGGACGATATTGTCCTCGTTAATTCTAGCATCATCGATAGCTAGGCCTCCTGCAGTCTTCTCGGGGATATCTCGACTGCCTTCTACGGGAGCTACGATAACTTTCTGTCCGCGCCAGGACCAGGTCGCGCTACCTTTCCAGTCGGCATACGGAACGAAACCAATAGTGTGGAGACGAGGCCTTCCATTGCTGGGAGTAGGTTCCAAGTAGACAAATCGAGTACCGACGGCATA
Source organism: Amanita brunnescens Koide BX004 (assembly GCA_001691785.3). Taxonomy (NCBI): domain Eukaryota; kingdom Fungi; phylum Basidiomycota; class Agaricomycetes; order Agaricales; family Amanitaceae; genus Amanita; species Amanita brunnescens. The sequence continues at coordinate 14,835 of JNHV02000079.1, read as the reverse complement.
TGGCCCCTTAATAGGAGAAGTCTGGGAAACTTCGCGTATAAGGCAGTGATGCCCCCATTGAGTCCAGGGAACATGAGTGAGACCGCTCCTTCGTGAAGGTTTAAAGTAAGATTCGTTGATAAACAACCATTTGTAGTGGACTGGCCCTGCCTCGGTGGCCCGCTTAGCCGTAACGCAAAGCATGCGAGCAGACGGGTCCGGATAGAAGAGTGCCCGAGTAGCAGGGGTCACATCCTTGCATGGTGCGACGTTACTTGAGATTTCGATCTGGCAGTTGTTCCACGACTCCGGAAGCTCATATTCGCGCTCAACGGTTATGTTGGCAATGCTGGAAATATTGTACAAGTTCAAGACCGGTAGCCCGTTCGTGTGCTTGACGACGAGTAACAGATTCTCGTTCAAAAATGTAATGTCATGAACCGCAAGCAGCTGAGTGGAGGGCGTCAGTGTGGTAACGAGCGCGACAAGATTATCAATTACCCAGGTCTGGAAGTTGTGCCAGTCGATCAGAAGGTGCTGGAACCGTCCGCCTACGAATTTAACGCTTATAGCCAGCTTGGAGCCGCATACGGCTAAAGAGCTATCGCTGATTCTGCCATTCTCCGCAGAGATAGGGACTGCGAAATCGAATGCATGGTGCAATGCCTTCGGATGCTTATCAAAAGTCCACATGTCACGTAGTTTCAATTGAATAACAGGACCATTTTGGGCACTGCAAATCATGAGATGAAGACGGGAATTACAGATTAACACGATAAAGCCTACCTGAGCACGTGGCTGGTGGCTATGAAAGTTTGGGAAGGATCGATGACGACACCTTCAATTCGACTAGTGATAAACTTGACATGCCGTGTATATTCAGGTGTCCGGCCCGTTCGATAGGAGGGAAGCTCTGAAATCCTGACCTCTGAGTGATTCCCCTCGCTTCTGATATTATAGAGGAATCCGCCAGAGACCCCTACACTCATTGCCGCCGGGCCTGGCAACTCAAGAGTCCAGTAAAGCTTCGGCCAATCCTTCTGGACGGCCGTGAGGAACTGAAGGCGATGGTGAGGGGCCAATTCCCGATAAGAAACGGGGCCATCTTTCATGCCCGCAAGAGCAAGCTCAAATCTGTAACGCAAAGGCTGGAACTCTACGACGATGACGTATGACCGTTCGAAAGCCTGACATGGAGACGTGAGATAACGTCGTGAGAGATAGAAGGCATGCGCACCCTGCACATTGCCAATAAAGACTGGAGATCAAGTTTATCCAGAATCAGGATCAAGATATCGTCAGATACCTTGTAGTGGCGTACGGTGCTAAGACGATGAGGAGACATACTGCTGTGAGTCCAAGAAGAGCCATTGGACGACAATTTATACTTAGGCCTCCCCACCTACGAATAAAAAAAACGAAGAAAAAAAACAAATTTTGCACTGCTGAAAGATTCATGCCTGTGAGCGATCATTGAGTAAATTTGCGTTTAGTTGTTTGACAGCATCGTCTGCAACCAATCGGTTGGGTTATCATTGTGTTCTTTTCGCGTTTTTGTGCAAGAATAGGTAGCAGTTCAAGATACTTTGTAGGCTGTCATGTCAACAAGTCCTGTAATTTGACGGCGTAGTGGATGAGTTTAGCTATGACGAGAACGGATGGTGGTCGGAAATTCGTGCGACAATAAGAGCCTGATGTCGGGGACGCACCTGCTTAAACGGGATGCTTACCAAAAAAGCAGGTGCGACCCAAGGATGAGGGACGCGTTGCTCATGGCCAGCGACACAAATGGCAGCCGCGACACTCATTGTCATTGCACGTTGCAACGCAACTTGTTATTCCGCCCCGACCGCTGACTAAGTACACAGCCACCAATTTCGTCCGCCACCTTTCCTATTTAACTCCATGGTCTGCAAGAAGTGTGAAAAGGCTTGTCTTTGTCTCTGGCCGCCACCCGAGCCCACAATAACCCTCCCATAGAAACTATCAAAGCTTGCTGCACCAGATCCTTTTACATCCAGTTCCTCTTTAATCAAGGAAGGTTCGCGCAAAGTTGGAGAGAACAAGCTTCTGTCTCGTCCGGGGAGCTCTAAAAACCGATATCAGGCTAGTTCCAAGCACTTGATGCATTGTGGCGATTAACAATTGAACAATGTAGCCGTATCAAGGGAAATGCAAAGATTGTAAGCAGTCAGCAACTCAGAACGGCGCAAAATACTGCCATGGCAAGTCCTCTACTGTCTCCCACCACACGCCATCTTTACGTCGGTCATAGGTTGTGCATACAAGAAGGGTATCTGTTCAATCTGTGGCAAACAAATTCTAGATACTTCGGGCTACGTGATGTCTAGCAAGTGATGTGCATTTCTACTGAATGGTTCGGACTTGCTGTAGACTGTAATCCTTAACTGATATTGATCCAAATGTACAACATACGATACCATAAACTACATTATATTTCGACGAATTAAATGGGGCGCAATATAACGTCCTTCCTCTGTTCATAGATCTCTTCATCTATCGTGTTCGTAGTCAAGAAGCGCCAGATATATACGTGCTTTGTCTGTCCATAACGGACCAAGCGACCGATGGCCTGTGTTTCGCTAGCTTTGTAAATTTCCTTTGATGGCGTTAGCAAGGGTGATAGGAAGATGGCGTGGTTTGCGTTTGTCAAATTCGCCCCGCTCGCGCTCTCGTCCATCACGTTCAAGAGCAATACTCGTGCACTAGACCCCTCTTGAAATTCTGTCAGGGCTTTGCTCTTCTTGTTAGCACTGCCAATGATTTGCAGATGCTGGACCTTGTGGTATGTCAGCGCTTCCGACACTTTGGCCATCAAGTCTGGGAATTGCACAAAGATCAAGACACGCTCGTTCTTGGGAAGCCTCCTGATTATAATYCAGTGGTGTACGGGTGAAAACATACGTCAGCAACTTACTTGAGCAGCCGAGCCACTTCCTCCAGCTTCTTGCCAAAATGCTTGCCCCGTCCATCACGTTCCTCGTCATCTACTCCAAGGGTGTCGCCTTTGACGACGTTAATGACTCTGGCGGCAGATTTACATGCACCTTCAGCAGCATAGACGCATTCTTCTTTTTCTGCGCATGCTTTCACGCACGTAAGACACCCAGTGTGACCGCAGGAGGACAGGACAGCGATTTCCTCTAGCGGAACGCTATCTCGCTTGCAGCCAGGACACGCTATCTGCGGCGGCTCCCGATGTTGCTTCTGAAGGTCGCGAACGACCGTGAAGTAGCGAAGCGATCGGATACGGCCCACCAACTCCTTTGTTAGGCGTCGTATTGCGTGCGTCTTCTCGCGATGTTCCCAAGCCTGCTCTTTGACCTTCTCCGAGAGGCTGACGTCCTGGTTCTTACCCTTTGCCTTCGTATGGGTTGCGCCTGCCTCGTCGAGTAGGCCAACCACAACCGCAGTGGCTTCTTCATCATCAACACCTTCAGTCCGGGTGACGCGGATGTATTCATTGAACATGGACTCGGATCCCACGTTGCCCAGCTTCTTCTCGCGCGCTACACCCGCCTCGATTGCCTTTAGAAGTTCCGCCCTGCAGTGCTCCATTTGGGTTCGCCGCTCACGGACAATGACGTCGCATGCCTTAAAAGCATTTTCATTTGTGGTGTTAACCTCAAAGTGTGAGCAACGCTTAAGGAGAGCTTCCTCGGCCGATCTTGTCAAAAAAGCGTCAGAATCTGTCAATAATTTGAGAACTATACTTACTTGCTGTCCCCAAGACTTTCTGCTAACCGTCGCTCTCGATCACTTTCGGATTTTTTGCCTCGTTTGATGGTCATGTCGAGCGCCCGCAAGTGGTGCTCAAGTTCAAGATAAATAGCTCGCTCTGCAGCTGGCAAGTCCACCTTTTCTATCTTTTCCGTCCAGGGGATTTCATCGATTTCCGCAAGATTCTGTACCAGTTTCCTATAAATATCTTTACAGCATAACAATCAAAACGTTCTTACCTGACGGACGAAGCCATCAAGGAATAATTGTCCCACTTCGCGACGGTGTGCATGCCAGTCCAGACTATGTACTTCTCTGAACGAATGGAATTTCTCGACGGCTGGAGAGACATTAATGACATCGAACCGATTTAGCCAATGATACACGTTACCTGTTTGTTCCCGGCGTCGTTTCTTAACTTCCACCGATTGACCCTCGGCGTCGTCATCAACCCCTAGATGAAGGTTCAGGAATGCAGCAATAGTTTTCAGAGCTGCAAAGTCATGGATGGGTGGCGTGCCGGAAAGCACCCAGTGTCTCGAAGCAGAGATGCGAGTGACCAACGCATGTATCTTACCATCAAGGTAAGTATACTCGTCAATCACCTTGCGCGCGAAGTGGAACATTTCCAAAGGAGGCGCCTGCATTTGCATCCACTTCTTCTCGACCGTTTTGAGCTTCCAAGGATCATCTTTAGATCGTTTGGACTTTTTAGCATTCCGTTCGTCCTTTTCGATCTTCTGTTTCTTTGCTGGCTTTGGCTTATCCTCCCCCTCATCACCCTCTGTCGTCTCATCTTCAGGAGTTTTGCGCTTCCTGGACTTGGCTGCCTTTTTGGTTGTCGGGACATCGACGTCCATATCGGTTGTCTCAGTGTCTTCCTTCTCAGAGCTTGTGACAGACTTGTTTTTTGAAGGTTTTGGTTTCGCCTTTCCTTTTGCCTTTGTTTTCGTCGTCGTCTTTGCCCTGGTTTTCGACGGCTCGTCGTCGTCGTCGTCGTCATCATCATCATCGTGACCCGAGGACATTGAAACATCCGACTCGGATTCGCTAGACCCAGATGATTGTGCTTCGTAGTCCGAAGAATCAACCTGTTTCTTCTTCTTTTGTTTGGAAGGAGCATTTGCCTTCTTCTTGAAAACTTTCGACTTCGCAGGTTCCGGCTCGTCGTCATCCGAGATCTCAATGACTTTTTTCACCAAGCGAGTTCGCCTCCTCGGACGCAAATCTTCGTCTGAATCATCATCTGTGTCCTTCGGAGGAGAGGCTTTCTGGGCCTTCAAGGTGCCAGACGGCGCCGGTATCTCAACTCCGTCAAAAACTAGGCGTTTGCGAGTGGGCGAACCTCGGTTCTCTTTCTCTTTTCCCTTCTTCTCGGACTCTTTTGCCGGTTGTTCTGCTTTAACGGTCGCCTTGGTAGCTTTTGCCGGTTGTTCTGCTTTAACGGTCGCCTTGGTGGCTTTTGCCGGTTGCTCTGCTTTAGTTCCCTCTTCCTTTTCGGCGGCTTCCCGATAAGATTTGCCTTTGAGTCTCTTCGACTGCACAAGTCGAGCTTCCGCCTGCTCTTGAGCTGATGAAGAAGTCAGAGCATGAACATTATCAGCAATCGTCAAACTCGCCTTTTTTCAGACCTGCATCCATTGCCTTCTTGAGCGCAGCTCCCCCTTTCTCTCTAAGYAAATCAACTTGGCCTTTCAACAGCTCCAGAGCTTTGTCCAATGCAACATTGAAATGCCGCCCATCATTGGCGGGGAGGTCCTCTGCGCCGGCTACCAGCTCCAAGTTGGTCAGGTATGTATCGCTCTTCAGCAAATTGGAGGCAGCAATAATGATGTCGGCCTCGGCGAAATCTTTGATGGAGGCGCGATTCAAGTCACTCTGTGAGGCTAGGACTAGGACTTTGAAGTGATGTTTAGTGAATTTCTGAACCTCAGATTCCCATTGACGGTAGAGATGAGGCGGGACGACGATGAGGGTCGCTTTCACGGGTATTTTACCCGGCAAATCACCCATATCAGAGAACTCCTCTTCCACCTCCTCTGTTGCGCAATCAATGAGACCTAGAGTGATTGCTGTCTTGCCGTAACCGACTTGGTCAGCAAGAACGCCGCCTCTGACACACACCGGCCTCTGTGCGCGACCCTCTGCTCTCCATCCTAATGGACTGAGAATAGCCTCGGATATTTCCTCTTCTATAAAAGGCTCGACATCAGGAGCCTCTTGACGGAGCATCCATTCTAATGAGCGGAGTTGTTCTTTCCTCAGAGGAATCTTGAAATGAGGCGGTTGAGTGTGCTCTTTATCTTGTTTATTGCTCTTGAGAATGAAAGTGGGAAGATCGATGGTTGCGGCCGGCGTGAAATTTGTGTTGAGACGCCAAGAAAGCTTGATTGGTTCGATGCGGCCCTTCGTAGGAAGCCTGGACATAGCACGATGCAGCAGAGATGAAACGTTGACGCCAACACGGACAATGCCCGTATCGTTATCGTCAAGCTTGAGCTGAGTCGTGAATGGGCTTGGTCGTCGCTTGAGCCGTCTCTCATACTCGCCAGCCTGAACTGGATCCTCGACGGGTATGACCTTCCTTCCACTTTGTACCCACTGCAGCTTAGGCGCGGTTGGTGCACATCGTTCACAATTGGAGGATTGATGTTCAACCGCATCCACGTTTTGCCATGAAATGAGATTGTCATCGACATGACGGACCCGTTCCAGAAGCCACGCCAGCGCCTTGAAGGTGCTACGCTCATGAACTTTGTCAACTTCTTGCCACGCGCTGCGAGGCCATTCGGGACCTGCTTGTCCATCCAACGGTACCTTGCAGACTAATAGCGCAATTGCATTGCGACAAGCGTCTTGAGAGACAGGAATATTGAGATTCTTAGTTGGAACGCTAAACATTGCATCGAGAATCGCCGAGGCCTAGAAGGATGTTAGCTCGTTCTTTGGAACAATGCTACCACTGACCTTAAGTTTAGCGTTCTTCGCGGATACCCATTTGGAAGGAATGTGAGCGACGACAGTCTGTTCCTCGGCTTTGTCGCTCTGCCTCCAGTTTGTATCTAGCTTACATATGATAGGACGAGACTCCATGTACTCCAACCGGCGAATGCTTATCGAAAAGACAAAGCAATCTTGAGAGTCGTCGGTTCGATGGGGGTCAAAGAGGAGGAACAAGGGCGGTAAATTACTGTCTTCGTCGGAAGGCGCCCTTTTGTGGAGGGCACCATTCGCTGTCCCACATTTATCGAGAAGTGTGTACACACCGGATACATCACGATCCAACGCATTGATTGCGTCTGCTGGTGCCGTGATTTTCAGTTCCGAGAAGACCATTTGGCTTCTGAATTTCTCGCTAGTCAGGCCCAGACGAGCTTCCCATGAGGGTACGAGGGCGCCAGTGCCTTGAATTTTCAATTTGAAAGAAATTTGAAGTGGCAATGCAAATTCCCACTGGCCAGCAAGGAGACCATCATCACAAACGAATCGACCGACAGGAGACTCCAAAATACGGCGTATTTCCGCATTAGCGGGCTCATTTGGTTCGGGCGAGGCAAAGAGACGCCATTCTGCTTGCATTGGATGCAAAGAAAGTTCCAGAGAGGCGACGGGGGATCGGTATATAACGCTCCAAGTCTCTTGTCTCTTGAGTTCTGCAAAACGGAACTCCGAATTCGTTGCRCGTAACACTGCGTCGCGCCATTTTGTCCACTTATTGTCCAATATAGTTGAGCCATGCTGTTTCCTCAGCGATTCCAGCGTGTCCTCGTCGACATCGCGAATGGCGAGACACATGGGAAGAATCGATTTTAGAAGTTTTGCGAACTCCAATGGCGGTAGGCGAGGGTTCGCATTGGTGTCGATCCGTTGTGGATTATGTTCAGGACGCCCACCACACTTCCTACAAAATGTTGATCCACAATCTTCACACCTTAACAGCTCCCGAGTCGTCATGTCAGCTCGACCTTCGCAGGTGCAAAGCCTGGCACTTCGCTTTGCTTCGCCAAGAACGTCTGAAAAAGAATGGATCGCTGTGGCCGCCAAGTCAAGAGGAGCTGACACGAGCTGCTCTTCTCCAACGATATCGCTGATTTCATCTACAACTTCATGGCGATTGTCAACTTCCATTATCTCATCCTCCATTTGTTCCCCACCCGCCTGTTTACTCTCGTACGTCTCCGTGTCATCTCCCTTCTTTAATAAACTTTTCCCTGCGACCAACGCAGCGAGGATACACGCTCCGACGACGGTTGTTGACATCGCGTTGCCGGCCAAGTCGGCCAGTTGATCTTCAGTCTCACGCGTTAACAATAATTTGTCAACAGGGAGGCCTTGCATAGACAACGCCTCAAGCCCGACCATTGGGCCACCACGATTGGTGATATAGGGTATCATAGAAGGGGTTAGGCACGGACATATGCCAACTTTATTTGAACCAATAGTACGATCGACATTCTGCGACAGATTCCAAACGATGCTACATGAAAATCAATATAAAAAGTCGAATCAAATATAACTTGTACGCACGTCTTGTAGGATGGGTCGACACCCTTGGTTGAGGAGCGCAGCAGACTGATGTCCATCAAATCCCACACTCGTTCCACTTGGCCGACGCCCCAGTCTCCCCAGGCGAAGTCCGGGAGTTTACATGAGCCACCTAAAATACATGAGAACAAAATTTCAAAGAATCAAGCGCTGCTTACCTTCTTCCCAACTTGTTAGTGGACGTTTGGATCCCAGCGCCTCTTCTAGACGCGCTCTCTGATGACGGGATTCGCAACGACCCCAGTCTGTTCGGCCCGTGCGTCTGTCTAGCGCATTGTAACTTTCCTGCACGAGCTTCTGTCGTGCTTGGTGAATTCTGTGATCGTCGGATGGCAATAGGAAAGCATCTAGCGTAGATGAAGCTGGCCGCTTTAATTTGCTAGTCACCATGTCTTTCCATTCCTCGGGTATGCCCGAGCGCTTCTTATTAACAGCAACAAGGTAAACGCGCATTCTAGTATGGGGTATATAGTAATTTTTAGTGTCCACGCGCGAGTACGTTGCGCTGTAGCCGCATTGTTCGAAATATTCTTGCACCCGGGGCCACGGCGCTGAACAGACGTTCTCAAGGACAACAATCGGAGGTCGATGTAATTTGATCCAGGACATCATTCCTCGGAACGTTCTCCCCGATTCGCCGTTCGCGTCAATGTCCTGTTTTTGTGTGTTGAGGTTAGAGTAGTCTACGCAGGACGTTCCTGCAATTAATACGTCGGCGTCGCCGGGGACGGGTGCAAGGGCACCGTACGCTGTATGACTGCACTACATAGTTAGAACGCGTCCATTTTTTGCACCGGATTATTGTAAAGCTCACGCTTCGGGATTCCCAAGCTCACAGACATCGCGGAATAACAGAGGAGGCTGGAAATTCCGCTCAATATAAGCCTGCTTGAAGGGCTCGATTTCGCAGGAGAAAACGTGTTCAATGTCTAAATCAACRTCATACTGTTCATACACGGCCTTTCGAATAAGGTCCAACGCAAGGAGAGGAGACTCCGTTCCGGAGCACATTGTTGCGACGCGCAGTTTGCGACCGAGGACCTGACGCGCGACATTCTGTATCTCGGGGATATGGCTAACGAGATCATCAAAGATTGAGGTGATATCAGATATTGGGGGCAAGTCAGACGCATCTGGAGCGGCGTGCTTGTCCTTCTTCCGCACTACAGGCGCGTCTGACTCATGGATATCGTGTTCGGAGTCGTGTTCGGAGACCTCCCGGTCTATCTCGTCCTTATCTTTTGCGTTTGGGGCGCCAAAAAACGAGTCAAGTGACCGCTGGATCCCCTTCTGTGGTTTCTGCTTGGAATCTCGGGCCATGCAACCGAGTTGGTGGAACGGAAAAGGGAACGCGTGCGCGACTGTCACGGACCCGTCTTTAGTGCGTGACCTGTCACCGAACAAGGCCGTGCGGCTGCTGTGCCGTGGCGCTGACATATGGCCTTCTGCCGGATTCTTGTATAAAGCCTCTTGTGGTCGTGTGCCCCGTTTCCAACCTGCACACTCTTCTCTCTCATGGCCTCAGTCCACCTCCTTGCCCTCGTCCATGGCATGTGGGGAAATCCTTCCCACTTGGCCGAAATGCGTCGTGTTATCACAGAAACTTACTCAGCCCCCGTAGACGACATGGAACTCCAGGTACTAGCGGCGGAAACCAACCGCGACGATTCCACTTACGATGGAATCGACTGGGGCGCTGAACGAGTTGCGCAAGAGGTATGCCGTCCTTGCCTTCCCTTGCCAATCTCCTGACACTCCAACGAAAGATTTTGAGTAAAGTCGAAGAGCTTCAGAGTTCCGGGAAGCAAGTCAAACGTCTATCCATTACAGGTTATAGTCTAGGCGGTCTCATCTCACGCTATGTCGTTGGGTAAGTCAACCCAGCTACCACTTGCACCACGCATAATTTCCGTCGCAGGATACTATTCCAGCGAGGGTTCTTCGAGAAAGTAGAACCTATCAATTTCAACACGTTTGCCACCCCCCATCTCGGTTTGCCGCGCTACCCATCTTTCCGGTCTTGGGCGCTTTACAACTTGGGACCTAAACTATTGTCTCGAACCGGCGAACAATTCTATTGTGTCGATCGTTGGTCGCCAAAAGGCCGTCCACTGCTCGACATAATGGCCGATCCCGGTACGCAACCATGCACACCACCCGTAACAATTTGTTATTGATCCTCTTCAAGACCATGCGTTCTACCAAGGGCTTGCTTTATTTAAGCACATCAGAATATATGCGAATGCGTTCGTATCCCCTCATYAATRCATGCATTGACGCAGTCACTCATAGTACATCGCTTTCAGTGTCAATGATCTTACAGTACCCTACGTTACCGCTGCTATAGAACTCGAAGATATATTCCTAAATCACGAGGAGACCGGAATGATCATGTATGTGCCAACTTCTGTCATCTTTCAGGCCGTTGATGACAGTAGTCATTGTGATCCCAAATACGAGCCGTTGGTAACAAGCTTTGATCATCCACCATCTCCACCGGCTGCACCAGCAGTTTTCACCAGAGAATGGTTTTCAAAGGCGATACCCCCAAATCCTATGCTTCCTCCCATCTTGCAGCGTCAATTTCCTCTAAATATGGTAACATCTTATGCTCGAAATGACTACTCGCTAGAAATGCTAACTTAATATATCAGGTCATCCATCTATTCATCCAGTTACTCGTACCAGTTGTCATAACAGCGGTAGCAATCAACCTGTACTTCGCTTCACGTTCTTCTCGTGCTAGGCTACGACTCTTGGAGCTGGATGAGAGTCAGGGAGAGCGATTGATACACGTGCTAGCCAAGCTYGAAGGCATTGACGATGTTTCGCTGTTGAAGGAAGACTTAACGGATGTCGTTTCATCCAAGGATATCCCACCTTCATTTCTCTCACCCTTACAACGTAAAATCGCGTTGTCTTTGAATAATTTACCTCTCAAGAAGGAATTGGTTTTCATTACTGGGGTGACTAATTCCCATGCACCAATCGTTTGCCGAGATGTAAAGCGCCCTGAGGTACGCCGCCGTGGCGAGGGTGTCCTCAGGCACTGGGCTACTTCTTTCATTTTGTAACAAGCTGGCATTATTATTATACCTATCTGGAGTTCCTTGGTTGGAACATGGGTATCTATCAAAATGTATATATGAGATGTTTCCTGTATCAGTTATCTTCGTACCATTCTGCGAATCTAACACATCTGCACAAGTAACTTTCTTACCGTTCGAAAAAAGGCTTCCTCAAAATTCGGCGCACAACTGAAAGCTCATCACGGGCAATTTGTATTTAAACACCAGCACTATGGCTACAACACAGTTGTCTATGTAGATTATCAAGTCCATGCGATTAATAATAGTATAATTTAACCCGACAGCTAGGAAAGCGGAATGGTATCATGGTGAGTTATGCGCGGCATGCATGGGTATATCGTTTCGAGTCGTAACACGCGATGGTAGGGTCACCACAATTTAAACACTGTTGGTGGGATTGTGGTGACGTGTGTGATAATGCACAGGCGGCATAATGCTGCGCCTCCGGGATGTCACCAGGACAAAGTCCTTTGGGACGTGAGAAGAACGTCGAGATCGACGCGTAATCTGCGTGAGCGTTTTCCATGCACGAACAATCTGACGTTCMAGATGCCTGATGTGCGTGGAGGAATTACGAGTAACTCTAGGAGCAATTGTCAGATAAGCTATTGTCCTGGGCATAAAAAGATAATAAACGTACCGAACGGGCTCGGTAGGCTCAACCATAGAGATGGAGAAGCAGGATTGAGGGCGAGTGACCATGGCCATTTGTGCTTTTGGGATGTGGATTAAGCTGCTAGGTAACTGATAGAGAACAATCAGATGTTCAAGGATCGTCGATGAAGTTGGGAAGAGGATGACAAAAAAGTTTAGTGCTGGGGCTGGCAATCCAGATTGCTAGGGAGTCGTGACCCAGACAAGCGCCCTTTATACCTGACCATTACATTTACCTGAACAATGGGAAAGGCGCGGCGATAATGCGCCCACAACATCCACGTACCATTCTCAACGTCACCACCGAGACAAAAGAACAATCAAATGTATTGTTTCCTTTTTCGGTACAAAACGCTTGGACTGAAATGGCAACACTTTGTTGTACTTACGGCTGCGCATCGCACAATGCACTCCCATTTCATAATCATAGTCGTGCAGACCACACAAGTTTTATAGCTGTATTACTACTACTGTACAGTCAAAGTTTCCAACTTCTTGCTCCACTCCGTAACCCTCGGATGTGCGAGCACCTTGCGTGGGTCAAAGTTCAAAACCTGTAGCCCATCTAAACTTGTTGCTCGCGAGAGCGCAACGTAAGCTTGTCCTGAAACAACAAAGGGTCATCATTCGGTCCAAAAATAAGTTGCTGACTTGATTACCCTTTTCGAAGACCCTCGCCAAGTCAACCCTGACTCTTTCAAGGGTTTGACCTTGGGACTTGTGTATACTCATCGCCCATGAGAGTATCAAGGGCACCTGGGAAAAACTTGAGTAGGATCCGGTTTTTGTGAACCACACAATTACCTGCGTTCTGCTAACCTGAACCTCTCCGTTCGGTAGCTCCACTTTCCATACCTCAGGTAACACCAGGCATGGCCTCTTGGCCCCATTTGGCATCACGAACTCAACAAGCGGGTATAACTTCCCTCCAGTCGACGACACTGGTTTCTTTGGCCCGCTGCCTCCGCCAGCAATCTCGCCTTGTTCACGGCTATAAGCCACTGGATCGACGAATTTGACCACTCGACCCATGCTTCCGTTCACCAATGTTTCATCGACATTTTTAATAAGCATTACTTGACAGTCAATGCGCAGCATAACCGCCTCGGGGGCCATGAAGTTGGATAGCATCTTTTGTCTTTGCTTCAGGTCTTGGACGCTACCGCCATCCTTCGCTTGATATACTTCGCTTTGAGTATGCAAGCGGGACATACGACCAGAATTGGAGCGATCCACATCTTCTCGACGCGGGAATCTATGATACGCAATGTGAACATAAGCAYGACGAGAATAATCGATGGACTAGCAATTCAGTAGCTTCCAAGCCATCTTTGTACTCTATCGGGCGCGACAGACGTTTGAATCGTTCAATCGATTTGGGCGACAAATGCCCTCGCCTCATCTCGTTCAGCATATTAACAAATTCTATGATCATGTTAATGACTGGCAATGATAAATAGAATGGCATACCTTGGTCACTTTGCCTGAAGACCTTGGTCAAATTAAAATTATTCTCTTTTAACGTCTTCTCCCAGAATTCGGCGTCAAACGCGAATTTCACCTGACCGTTCTTTGTTACAGGGGGAAGTTGAAAGAAATCGCCCGTCACGATGATCTAGATCCATCTCAATCGAAGACTTTTTCGGCTACCAAGTGCCTGACCTGTATGCCTCCAAATGGCTCATGGGGCATTTTCCTTAATATGCCACCAATACGAGCCAGTTTGTCAAAAAGTTCCGCTTCCACCATGGAAACTGTCAAATTGGGTAGATCTGCGTAAGCCGAAAAGACACATTGGACTCACTTTCATCTATGATTAGAACTTTGGTTCTCAACCACCTAGAGGAAGCCTTCTTATTCGTTTTTATCTTTCTTGCAAGTTCCTCTGCACTCTCAATCCCTAAACCTATACCCGCAAAGGAGTGGATTGTTACTCCGCCGATATTGCAGGCTGCTATTCCTGTATATATGCGTCACGGACATGTCGTAGCTAGAATATAGTTAATATACCAGTTGACGCCGTAACTGCGACAGAATCAGGGGATTTGACATATTTCTGTCGCAGACTCGTTATCATCTCGCGTAACAGAACGGATTTGCCAGTGCCTAGGAGCATACAATCAGTAACACGGCGCCTCCTTGCTGTCTAACTAACCAGCACTGCCTGTATAGAAGAGGCTTATCCCATCGTCAACTGCGAGGGATAATATCCGTTTTTGTTCCGGGCTCAAAAAAGGGCGAGCAAGGCTTCCTTTTGCAGTYGCCACTTTAACTGGGATAAAAGGCTGTGGATTACGCGCATTCACTTTAGCAGTATTGTTGTTGCTCGAAGAAAAGAAACGAGAAGTGGACTGTGCACTTTCAGCACTTATTTCCTCATCTGTATAGCCCTTGGGAAGTTGCCTCGAYTTCTTCGCCACAGGTAGCTCGGGCGCGTCGCTCCGAATGCGCTTGTTAAGCGACTTTGAATCCACAAGAGGAGCGCCTATGCGACCCTTCAAAGAATCTATTGTTCTGGGGTTTCCCGTTGGCGGGGGAGTTAGGGGCCAGTAAATCTCCTGCGAGGACTTGGGTTCAGATGCACCGGATGTCATCGAAATTTCTCTCTCAATTTTCCTGAGGCCGGACTGAGGCGCCTTTGAGGACGAGTTGTTCGACATCTTTGGACGTCGCGAGGCCTAAAGTAGACAACGCGACGCGATTATACACGAAAAATACGCGGTCACGTGAGCGTGGTCACAATAAATTACGGCATCCACGGCCGGAACGCACCAGGAAAGTTAGCCAGAACTCTCGACTGACGTTGGAGCCGTCCGTGACACCTCAT